>RPOG01005017.1:0-37221 GCA_008086565.1 Thalassoma bifasciatum | reverse complement strand
AGGATGAGAATAAAAGGTTTCACCATGAATCACCATCAATAAATTGGACATGTCATGCACAAGAAAATAGTTGATACCGATAACAAACGTCACACTCACTGTGAGGAAGTTTGAGAAGTTGGGGTTGGAGCGAAGGACCTGCAGCAGGTTCCCAACACAGCTGAGACCGTCTCCTAGGTAACCTGGGTTACACTCACACGTCACCTCTGAAACAAAAGGACAGTTTACTTATGTCAGTAGATCATTTAATCATTAGTAAAAAGAGCAAGGTGTGAAAATATCTCTCTTTTTTGTTCCTTGTTGTTCTTGAATATCTTTCATGTTTACATATATTTATAAAATTCTTAATTCTAAATTCTATTCTTTAAGCAATTCTATGATAGAAAACCAAAGTTATGACAAAATAACTTTTGAAATCAGTTCAAATTGACCCCAAGACAAAAGGAGAGTAAAACTGTTTTGACTGTGTGGTTATTTTCTCGTTGATCTCTTTGTGGTTGGATCCTCTTACCTTTGATCCGGAAGCAAAAGGCGTCCCAGGTCTCGCTCCGATTTTTGCGGGTACCATAGTCCACTATGCCCACGTGTCCAAAGCCACACTGGGGGCTTGCAAAAGTCGTCGGGTATGCAACACGGGCCTGGTCCAACCAGCCGGCTGCACACATGTTCAAACCCCCCTGCAAGAAAAACAAAACAAACCCAGCAGACAGCACAAATTTACGATGAGCTAATCTTTGAGGAGAACTTGTGTGCACATGACTCTTGAATGTTGCCTTCACTGACCTGCTGAGCATAGGACAGCTGAGTGTATGTAGCCAGGCTGCCTCCCTCTGCAGTGCAGGCCTGCTGAGCTTCACTGTAGCTCAGTTTGTACTGACCTTTAGCTGAGCGGTAGTGAAAGACTCCTAATGTTGCATCTACAAACAAACGAAAGAGGTTGTTCATGTGTTTACATTGGAAAAAATAGAGAATTCAAAATTCTTTAATAAAACTTATCCAGATACCTTCAAAGTGCAGGTCTGTACATTTAGCATCCTGATGACATTGCCCATTGTCTTGAAGACAGCGACTGACTGGCAGCTGTTTGACCTCACAGGTGATGCCGTCCCCAATGTACTTGTCCTTACAGGCGCACTTTTTCTTCCCCTGTTCAAACAGTAAGTCACCTGTTACTCAATCAGACGCCTGTGATGCTGAAAACTCAAGTAAGAATCCTCACCGGAGCTGTCATGGTGCAGGTGGCGTGCTCATGGCAGCCCCCATTGTCTGCGGACACGCAGGGGTCTATGGGTAAACAGGTGAAGCCATCCCCCTTGTGGTTTTTAGGACAGGTGCAGGTCACCTTCTCCCCCACTTGAGAACACTTTGCTCCTTTGGCGCAGCCTCCGTTCCACGTGTTGCACATGTTCTCCGCTACAGAAGCAGACAGAGACATTGGGTTAACTGGCAGATTCTGAGACAAACTTTAAAAATCAAATGAACTCTGGTTTTGTACCTGTACAGGTGAAACCGTCGCCTTCATAATATGGTCGACAGACACACGTGTTGTTCTCTCTACATACGCCTTTTGGCGAGCACGGCGGAGAACACACCAGAGCCCCAGCTGCAAATAATAATACAAATACACATCAGAGCTGTTGTAAAAAGACATGACCAGGTGTGAAATGACCTTGAACTCACCTTGTGGGGTCTCACAGCGCTTTCCGGTCCAGCCAGCCTCGCAGAAACACTCACCGGTACCTTTACGCCCCTGGTCACATGACCCGTGTTCTGAACAGTTACAAGCTAAGAAAAAGGAAACAAATGTTCAGTAACCACAGAGACAGGGACAGGAAAGTGTTTGCCCGTAGCTCACCTTTACAGCTTCGTCCATAGAACCCTTCACTGCACAGCTCACAGGCCACACCCCCAAAACCAGCATCACAGGTGCAGGTGCCGTTACCAAGGTGACCTTCATCGCACTTGCCCCGCCCACTGCAGGGGGAGCTGCTGCCGCCAGGACAAGCTGGTCAGAGACATGAAGAGAAATGATGTCATCCTACTGAAGTTTTAAATCTGTCAGTCATGTGATTCTCCTTTTATTTTTAATATCAAAGTTGTGTGTTGAGGACAGGAGTGGTGTGTATTGGGGCCATGTTTTTGGCAAGTTATGAGTGTGTTGGGCACAAGGGATAATTTATAGACATGTAGTTTAACATGTCTCTTACCCATGCAGTCCCGCCCGTAGTAACCAGCACAACACTTCGGCTTCCAGAAGCTGAAAGTGCAGATGGAATGACAGCCTAAATTTTTGGAAACATGTATTATCGGCAGGTCGCACTTCTTGACCTCCTGAGGATGAAAGACAAACACAAATCAGACAGAATTTTGATAGGGAAAAAAAAGGTGGCAGACAGAGCTGATATATTAAAACAGATGAGTTCTCTAACCTTTAGTTTAGATCCTTTTGGACAGCGAGAGGTGGGGAGGGCGCACTGTCCACAGGTCATCTAGCACACAAGATAAAGAGTTTATGCCGCTTAATAACTTCTTTTCCTATTTGTTCAGTTTTTCAAATGTGTCATCTGGCTTCAGGTGTGCTCTTATCCGTACACTGAGGATTTACCTCAATGTCCAGGGTTGTCTCTTTGCTGCAGTGTCCTCCGAGGCTGGGTGGAGTCAGCAGACAGTCGATCCCGTAGGCGAACCCAGCCTTAAACATCAGATGTCTCTGAATGATCCGACACTTCCCGTCATTGACAAAGATTTCTCCCTGTGCACACATGAACAACCACATCATCAAAGGAACTCATCACTTTTAATGATGAAATCTGTCGCTCCTGTTCTTACGATTTCGTCCTTCCCCCCACTGCTGAAGGACAGAGAAGAACCCTGCAAAGTCTTGGGCTGGTCCAGGTAGATCAGCCTTTCAGCGTAGACCTGAAAAGACAGAATGGAACGATAAACACCATGACCATATTCTAAAAACCCCAAAAGAGGATCCCCCCCCTACCCAGCCTCTTGGAGATACTGCAAAAACACGCACTGATACTCAAAGATGACAAAGAAGCTTCATAACCCATACATTAGTTTAAAAATTTCCTTTTCTTTCTGGGGGGGATATTCTTTATTATGTATATACACAAATTATGAATATATGGCCATTATCATCAGTTAAAAACATAAAAATGAAGAACTGGCCTTGTTGATATACCAACACCCCATAGAAAACATATTCTGAGATAAAAGGACAAAAATATGACTTTTATCTC
This sequence comes from Thalassoma bifasciatum, assembly GCA_008086565.1. Lineage (NCBI taxonomy): Eukaryota > Metazoa > Chordata > Actinopteri > Labriformes > Labridae > Thalassoma > Thalassoma bifasciatum. The sequence goes on along the minus strand of RPOG01005017.1, from coordinate 33,970 downwards.
AGAATTTTAACTTTTTTGGTCAAAAATTGTGGCTTTTAATCTTAAAATTTCAATTTTTTACCTCATAACTCAAACATTTATGTAAAATATTTTGACTCTTTTCTAATAATTTTGACTTTTTATCTCAAAATTTTAAATGGTTATTTTAAAATGTTGACTTTTTGTCAAGAATTTTAACTTTTTGCCTCAAAATTTGGTCTTTTTTCTCAAAATTCAACTTTTTCCTCATAACTTTGACTTCTCATCTGAAATATTTTGACTCTTTTCCCATAATTTTGACTTTTCATCTAAAAGTTTTGACTTTTTTCCCAATGATTTTGACTTATATCTCAGAATTTTGACATTTGTCCCCAGAATTTTGACTTTTAATCTCAAAATTTCGACATTACCTTTTTTTTTTCTAAAAAATTGACTAACTCAAGATGCTGACTTTAGGCCAAAAAAACACAACACTGGCCACAACCCTAATGAAAGCAGGGGCACGGTATATCTGCAGTATGCTCCAGAAGTGCATTTCTACTTCAGCATTTTCTGTCTGAGAACGTCACTGAAGCGGTTAAAGCATGCTCTCCTTTACACTCATCATCTTGAGAATATGGTGCATCAGAATAATGCCAGTAGCTCAGTGCAGCACTTTATTTTTATAATAATAGTCTGGAGAACAAGCTGAGAAAAATTCGTACATTTTGGTGAAATTTATAAATTCTCCCTGACATCAGCTTATGACCAAAACGAAGGACATGTCCAGGTAAAAGAGGATGGGTCTGGTCACATTACATCGGTGTTTATGTCATGAAGCCTAAAACCAGTTTGTATGTCTCTCACTTTCTGGGACATCAGGATGTGGAACTTCAAATACTCCTGTAGCTGAGCCCGGTTGTCTGGGTGGTAGAGGAAGTCCTTCTGCTCCTGTGGCAGAGACGCCATGGCGCCGTCTGAAGGCAGGAAGATGGTCACCGGCTGGTTCAAGGTGTTTTTCACTAGGTCCATCACACCTGAGTCCTAAACCGCCACACAAGTGCACAAAGACGATGTCATTCTCCTTTCAATTACTTAAAAAAAAGACTTCAATATCTGCTCCTTATTTTGTAAAAACTTCCACACATCTGTCTGTTCATTTGCTTTTGTAATTATTTTTTTAAATCATAAAAGACTTTATGGACACCCTGTATTAACCCAAGAACTAAATTAAACCCTAGTTCTGACAGTTGAATGTATGTAGCTCTTGGGAAAATTCCTGCAGTTAGAAGCTCTTAAAGTAAGTCTTTTCAGAATAAAAGCCTGGTCTCCATACCTCCATCAGCCTGTAGAAGGTTTTATATCCATGAAGATCAGCCACTTCACTCAGGTTCATCTGAGATCAATCAAACAGAAGAACATTGATGGGATAACTCTTTAGTAAATCACCAGTTTTGCTTTTGAATCTAAAACTGATCATTACAAAAATTAAGGACTTTACTCTGGACTCACAGAAGCAGATGGGACTTTTGTTTGGTCAGTGCCAAGAGGGAAAAGAATCCTGTCGATCTCATAGAAGATGCCGTTAGTGCAGACATCATGGCTGTATGTCACGTTGGCCTCGTTGATGAAGATACTATCCTGTGAATATCCGACATACAAACACAATATCCCATAATCAGAAGCTGCCCAACCATTTACTGAGTCTTCGACAGAGTCCCTAGAGAATCATTTTCAAACTGAGACCAGTCATTAGGACATTTCTAACCCCACATCCAAAGGTGAAAAACTGGTCACCTGGCTCGACCTCGTGGTCAGGCGGATTCCTGACAGTGTGGTCAGGTTTCGTGGTTGGCTCAGGTCGGTGGGCAGCAGAGTGTGACCCATGACAATGTAGCTTCGCATGATGGTGAAACATTTTTCAGTTTTATGTGATGACAGCAACTCTAACTGGAAGAAAAAAATCATAGTTCAGATGGAAGTTGCACTCCAGGTGGAAAACAGTGCATTTCAACATCCTGCATTTGCTGAGAGGAAATGCGGGCCTCCCCTTTAGTTTAATTTTAATCTCTGAAAAATTCTTTTTGAAGTTTTTGTTAGCTCTTTTTAATTCCTGTTGGCTCGCATGTGTCCCTTTTGTTTTTCATGAGCTCACATTAGTAGCTGTTAAGCCCTGTTACTTTCTGCTGACTTCTTTTAGAGCTCATAAAGCTGCTGTTTTTTTTTGCTGAGTCATGTGACTGAATCAGGAAGTGGCTGGCTCACCCAGTTTTGTCTCTCTGAGCGGAACGCGCTGTTGGAGGGGACAAACACAGTGAACGGGCCTCGACCCTTCAGATAAATATCCGCAGCCTGAAAGAGAAGTTTAAAGACACAGTAAGGATCTTTATTTCCTGTGTGTGTGGTGACAGAGAGGAGTGTGACTTACTATCAGGGCCATGTAAAAGTCTCTGAGCTTCCTCTTCTGGATCTCCTGCAGAGACACAACATGGTGAAAGGTGTATTCATGATTGTTGCTGACTCTAAAACCTGAGTTTTTCTCTGTAGCTCACCTTTACCACCGTGCCTGTGCAGGAGAATCCGTCTCCAATGTAGTTGCTGTAACACTTGCAGGTGCGAACACCTGGACCTGTCATGTTACACCTGGCGTAATCATGACAGCCACCATTTCTCTGGAAACATCAGATCGATGACAGAAATATGAATTGATCAGTGAACTGATATTAACATCAATTGTTAATACTGTGCAGCATGTTTAGCTAGCGTGTTTCACTCCTTGTGTGAACTCACCTTTCTACACAGGTTGATCATGTTGCAGTCTTGACCGTTACCTGAGTAACCATCTCTGCAGGCACAGGAAGTCTGTGACCACAGCAATAAAAGCCTCAATAAAACAATTAAATAACAGACACTAAAATACACTTAGAGACCAAAAACAATCAGTCTTTACTTTGTTTGGTCCCACGTGAATACACTCTGCATCGGCATGACATCCACCATTTCCCTCCAGACAGGGGTTGATCTCTGGGAGAGAAACACAAATATCCTGAAGCACTTAAACACATCACATGGCCCAATTAGTTTAAGTCTAAATCATTTGTGTTTATAGGGTGACCAAACATCCTCTTTTGCCTCTCTTCTGGACCAGATTAAGTCAAAGTCTGAGATAAAAAAGTCAAAATTTTGAGCTGGAAAGACAAAGTTATGAAATAAAAAGTCACATTTTGAGCTACAGTGGGAAAATAACGAGCTAAAGAGTCAACGTTTTGAAATAAAAGTCAAAATCTTGAGAGTTTAAGTCAATATTCTGAGACAAGAAGTCAATATTCTGAGATAAAATCAAAGTTTTTACATAAAAAGTCAAAATTCTGTTATAAAAGTCAAAATTTTGAAGTTAAAAGTCAAACTATGAGATACACGGTCAAAATTACATGAAAAAGGTCGAAATTTAGTGATAAAAGGTCAAAAATATGAGAAAAAGTTGAAAATTTGAGACAAAAGCTCAAAATTATCAACTTCACAGTCAATTAAAAATAAAAAAATTTGAGCTAAAAGTCAAAACTATGAGCAAACAGTCAAAGTAATGAGCTAAAAAGTCAAGTGTGAAGATGTTTAAGTCAAAGATCTGACACAAATGTCAAAGTTACTGAGAGGTAAGATAAAAGGTTTCCATTTTAACTGTTACCTGAAAATTTTACCTCATTTGTGAAAAAGAAAAAAAAAAGAAAAAGAAAAAAAGAAAGAAAAAATGTATTCTTTTTGGGCTTCTGGGATACAGTTTCCTCATGCATTCAGAAAACAATTCATTCATTTTAACATTTTGTACATCAAAACAATAAAAAGAAAAAAGTGAACGTACCGACACACACCATGCCATCCCCCTTGTAACCAGTGTCACACACACACTCTCTGAGACCAGGCGACGTCCTCTTACACACTGCGTAGGGACTGCAGCCGCCGTTGTTCACAGCACATGGATCTATGGCTGCACACAAAGAAATCATTTCCAACTGAAGAGTGTGTGTTTAGCCGAGCAATCTCAGGTGTGTGTGTGTGTGTGTGTGTGGTTGTTTAGTTACCCTGACAGAACGTCCCATTTCCTTCAAACCCAGCAGCACAAGAACACCACGGACCGCCCAACCCGATTATACAGCTGACAAATGAAAAAACGTTATGAAAGTTCAGGGACAGTCAGGAAGAAAACCTCAGAATGTTTCCTCCAAACATTAAAACTTTAGTAGTATTAGTTTATTTCTTTGATTGGATGAACACATTTAAACACATCACAAACAAGTGACTTGTGTTAGAGTGTGTGTTGACTGACTTTCCACTGGTGTGACATCTGACTGATCCACACAGCTCATCAGCTTTCGATTCAATCTCTGAAACAAGAATGAGCAGACTCATAATGCGACCATCACACACCTTTATTCAGTCATCAGGACCACGTTTTGAACCTTCTGAGTCTCAGCTTCACTGTAAATGAAACTATTTCCTGGTTGTCGTCTTACTCTCATCGCAGAAGACGCCTCGCCAACCGACGTCACAGACACACGTCCCGTCGCCTTTCAGTCCCTCGTTACAGCGTCCGCTTTTACAGCGACAGTCTGCGGGAGAGACAGCGAGACCAAGGTGTGTACATGTGCACTAGTATTCATGTGCATCACTTCATCACTTGTTCGTTCAAAATCAAACTAGCCTTGCTCACACTGAGTCATAAGTTTAAGCTTACGCAACATCCAACAGCATCCTTATCTATATTCTGACTAAAATCTTTGTATTCAGTAACTTCTGGTTCTCAAGGGAAATTAAAACAAATTTTATTCTAATGGGGCCAAGAAACCTGGGATTTAAAGTCATCTCCTGGGATTGAATCTCAAAATTTTTCAGATAAAAATGACACAACTCAAACGTTTGTCTTGAATTGCTGACATTAAAGAATTTTCAGATTAAAGCCAGAATATAGATGCTAATCTCACAATTCTGAAAACAGCCTCCAAAAGTTGGAATAAGAGTCTCAATTCTAGTTATAAACAAAAAAAGTTCCCTGGCAAAAATGTCAGAACTTCATACTTATTTCAGAACTCTGACAGAATGTTGAAATAAAAGTTGGAAATATGGAACAAAATTCAATTTTGACATTTAAGCAAAAAGAATGCTGGGGGGTTTCTCTCGAGATAGTGACCTTTCACACAGACTTAGGACTTAAATCTCCAATGTTTTGTTTTTTTCTTTCTAGAATTCTGAGGTAAAAGTAAGGAAAAGAGCAGTTTTACTTTTCTGTTTCATTGTTCTGTGCATGTTTGAGAATATATTTTGTGCTGTGTTTATGTTCATGTGCAGCATCTGTACCCTGGTCACAGTGGATTCCAAACTTCCCCTCCTCACAGCTCTCACAGGCCGTCCCCCTGAAGCCTTTGAGACACTGGCACACCCCGGACCCCGTCACCCCGTCCTCACAGCGTCCATTACCAAAGCAGGCCTGACCCTTCGGCCCGGGACACGGCTCACAGTGCTCACCGAAAAAACCCTCGCAGCACTTCCGCTCCTGAGACATAGGAAGAGTTTTATAAAACATCAAGGGAGATCATTTTTGTATTAACAATCATTAAATATAAATGTTTCTAGCAGAAAGAGGGGAAGTCTTACAATGCTCTTATGCAGACAGATGGGTCTGCAGCCGATTGTCAGCAACTGCTCTCCTTCAAACCATCGCTCTTGCCTACATTTCCTCATCTTTGTTGTCTTCTGCAGAGAATGTCAGAGTGTGTTATCACTGTACATAAGATATGTGTTTCGCAGGATCACTTATACAATGGTTGATGTTAAGTTTAAGTCTTACGTCTTGCACAGAATTGTTGGGACAGATTTTGCTTGGAGGGAGGAAACAGTCCACACAGTCCTGAGGAGGAAAATCACACACACAAGTGTTGATCTGCGGATCGATTTTTGTCATCTAATCGTTTACTGTTGACAGTTTGCTTGATAAATTTAAAGGTTACCGAAGTTTTTGTATACACAGCTTGGTCACAGCGGTTCCTGATGATCTCGAGGACAGAGGACAGTCCATGAATCACGCCGTTACCGCTCAGCAGATTAGACGAGTTGATCTGGGCATCATTAACGAAAAGCTGGAAGGGAAACACAGTCAGTCAGGGTATGACCTCAGACAGTCATGAGATCTGATAGTTCTACAGTAATTTGATAATGCTATAGTCTTGTTTCTGGTCCAGACCTTCCCATCTCGGGGGTAGAAACCCAACTGAAAGGAGAAACCAAGCAGCGTCTCTTTGTAACCTCCAGGCTGAAGATCGGTCTTTAATAGACGCTCTGATGTCACCACATGGTAGCGAGTGGTATTCACATCCTGTTATGAAAAACCACATAAACAAAAGTAAGATATCATACTGCTGTTTGGCTGAATGTTCAGTTATTTTATCTTCAGACTGAGGTTTACCAGAGCAGTAGCAGATGTTTTCTTCAGGTAATCGGAGATGGCGGCGTCTGTTGGAGCGAACACAGTGAATCCATCCAACTGTTCGATCTCATTCGTGAGGTTGTAATCCTGGAATTAAAAAAAATTAGGGCAGAGAATACTAAGTGGACTCACATTGATGTGTGTGTGTATGCATGTGAGTCTGTTTCCATACCACAAGGTACGATCTGAAGAGAGAGAATTCTGGCCTCAGAGCGAGAGTTGCTAACAGACCTTCACTTAGTTTCCTGTCAGGAACCAACACCTGCAGATGAAGAATTACTTTCAGATAAAGACGGACAGGTGTCACAGCATCAATTGGAAGAATTCTCAGCAGTGTTAGCATCATAATCTCTACAAACAAATTTAGCATTCTGAGCAGACGTATTGGCACTGTCAGCATTGCCCATAGTGTTAATAACATTTATTTTTATGTGGCAGAAAATGAACAATAACTAAGTGTTCTTAGATGTTAAAGCGGCTTTGTTCATGGGGAAGGTATACGACACATTGTCTTTCTATGCAGTTTGAGTCTTTGTTTTCAAGCTGAAAACATCAGTTGGATGAAAAAAGCAGGTGTCACGCCATTAACCCATGAATAGGCCAGATAGTATTGTAGGCAGATTCAAGCATCATTCGAGCTGTTGGCATAAGTAGAGTTGTTTATTATTAGCATCGTAAACATCCTCAGTATAATCATATTTGCACCTTATCAATGAGGTGGATCAGGCCATTGGTCGCTGGGATGTTGGGTGTTGTGACGGTCGCTCCCCCAATGGCTGTGAGCTGAGAAAAAAACACCAATTATCTGAACACCATCATCAAAAAACTTAAAATACCTCTGACAAAATAATTTGTAGCCTACGGTCAGATATAGCAAAGTTTTTTGACTTCCTTTGAGAAGCCCTTAACCCCTCTCTTTGAGCTCACCTCATTGGTTTTTGAAACAGAAAGTGTGGTCTTCAGGAGGGAAGTGACTGAGGAGAGGCCACTCAGGTTTGATAACGGGTATACACCTGAGATCATGTGATTTCTGTTACACAGGTGACAAAAGGAACAAGAATAGGCTGTTATCTATAAGACATTTGAATTATATGAAACCAATCTGACTCCACAGACTTCTAAGATCGTAAATAGGTTTATGATAAAGAACTATAAAGATAATATAGAATTGGAAGTGAGATGAAGTCACCTGACAAGACTCTGCAGGTTCCCCTTCATTGTCCAGAAGTCTCTGTCCTCTGAGGACATTTTGGTGACCGCTTCTGAGGACGGGACCAGCAGAGTCAGGTTGTCATCTGACATAGACCATGACAGCCCAGAGTCCTGGTAAATATTATAAACACACAACAACAACACAATGAAAACACCATACAACAGTAAACAAATGAACAAGAGCAACATCAAAAACAACAGCATCAAACGAAACATAATAACTATCAAACAACAAGAAAAAAACACAACACATAACATCAGTGAACAACACAGCAACGACAACCCTATTAACCAATTACAATATTTCAACAATGGTGATATCAATGATGACAACACAACAGCAGCTAAAATCTAAGAACACAAAACAACAACACCAAAAACTACAACATCCAACAACAACATTGGTTAAATCATAACAATCATAACATCAAAGTAAAACAACATCACTACAACACTAAAATCAAAATGATACACAAGAACTTGAAACTATAACAATAATAAAACAACACAAAAAGACACAACCCCAACATCGATACTGTTCACATAAAAAACATGGCAACTGAACAACAACAACAACAATAACACACAAATACAGCAGCAATATAACATCAAAACAACACATAAGAACCACACATTTACAACTTCATCATACAACAAAAAGATCTGAATAGCACAGCAATAATAACACACATCATAACAAACACAAGCTTATTCAACACATAATTGTTGTGTATCATACTCACAGTGGTCCATGCTAAGAACTCTGGAGTGTCAGGCAGCACCAATAGTTCCTGAAGGGATCACAAACAGGAAGTGAAGTTAAAGACAGTTTTAACCAGAGTCATTTCTTAGTTCACCTGTTCACCCTCACCTGTCTGAGCGAACCATAACACGTCTTTCCATCTCCGATATAACCAGCATCACACACACACTTCCACCCTGAGTTCAGGTAGAGACAGCTGGCCTGAGGAGGAGACAGGTTACTCTGTGTTTACCTGCTGGTCCGGTTTGATAAAGATGAAGAGTATTTATCGTTCTCACCAGGTAATGGCAGCCTCCACCAACCGTCACACACTGATTGACAGCCTCACAGTCCCAACCTGTCCCTTTGTAGCCCGGCTTACACGCACAGTCGCTCTGATAGGAAAAAAGAAACACGAAAATGCAAGTCAGCAGTTTGTTAACAACAATATTTCATACTAAATATCAGACATAAGACTCCCTGCTTTCTCTAAAGCAGTGTTTCCAAAACTTTCCATCTTAGGGCCCATTTTGCGTCAAGAAAATGTTTGCCAACCACCTCTGGCCCCATAAATACAGGGGCTTTATAATGACTTATTAGAGCCCCCAATGTAATAACTGGTTGATACTGCAGCAGATGCTGAGCTCAAGCTTGATAATTTTTTCTTTTTGACCTAAATGTAACAACTTGTTGTATATTTGACTTGTTAAAATATATTTTTTTTAAATATTATTTTACTGAAATAATTTTAATGTGTAAAAATATTTTTTATATATATATATAATTTTGAATGGGATTATTATGGATATTTTTTAAATCTTAAAGGCTTTGTTGAAATATCTTAAAATAGTTTTTGCTCTTTTGATTTAATTTAATTCAAAGACTGTATTATAGATGTGTTAAATTATCAATGTTTTTCAAATATTTTTCATTTTTTGAAAATATTTAATGATTTTGTTTCATTCAACAATTCATTGAAATATTTCTGGGCTTTTAAAAAGTATTTCTGAATAAGTTATTACATTTCAAGTTTTACTTCATTTTTCAATCACATTTCTGGCTTACCACTTTTGACACATTTTGGGTTTTATTACATTATTCATTCATTCATTTGAGGTCAGTTTTACATATTGGGCTCTCACATACCTTCTTAAAGAACTTTTTAAAATACATAAACATTCGATCATTTTCAATATCCTTTAAAATGAAGCTGAGTTTTAAAATGTCAGTGATTATTCTGTGTATTTGTATCTTTCTCTTATAACCCCCCCCCATATACACACCCAAACACACACACACACACACACACATCTTACTATTTTGGAAATGATTTGGCAGCCCACTTGCAATAACCTGATTGGCTGTTACCTGTCCAGGTCCCACGTAGATGCAAGTGGCGTTGGCGTGGCAGCCTCCTCTGTCAGGACGCTCACAGTTGTTGATTGGCTGGCAATCGTCTCCGTCCTCCCTCCACCCTCTCAGACACTGACATGTGTGAGAACTAGGTCCTAACTTTACACATTTAGCCTTCAGGGGGCGCCAAACAAACACAAGCACACAGGAAGTCAGTGTGTATGCTTCATTAGTAGTGTTGCTAAATCTGTAGACATTATTTAAGAGTAAAATAAAACCAACGTTCACACTGCAGCCACCTCGGAGGGGCGGGGCACAAGGGTCAGACTCAACACAGGTGATCCCATCTCCCTGATAGCCAGGTTTACAGACACACCTTGAAAACACACCACAGGTACAGGTTTGTATTTTGTACAATATCAAAACGATAACTAGTTTTTTTATTACTCCAGATTGAATCCTAGTGCTGCCTCCTGCTGGTCAACTGCAATTAAACTGTTCACCTGAAGTTTGACCTCAAAGATCTGAGGAGGTGAACTCACCTGGGAGTTGCTTGGCTGAAGTCACAGTCAGCATGAGCGTGGCAGAACTGAGCCTGAACGCCACACGCCGCCGTCTTGCGATCACAGAACGGACTGGTGAAACCCATCTGACAGGAATCCTTTTTACAGCGGCCGTCAGAGTCTGGGCGGTTATCACACTGACCATGCACACAGGGACAGGCTGAGGACACACAGGTAAGGTGAGCTTACCTCACATATGATAACATCGCATACAATGGGATCAGGAATGAAACTTACTTGTGTCACAGTTTGGTCCAAATTTGTTGGAATTAGTGCAGTACTGACAGCGAGAGCCTCCAAAATTGGGATTGCAAACACACGTCCCACTTCCTGCAATCCCATCCTGACACTACACACACACATGCAGGTACATGCAAACAAAAACACACTATAACTTCTTTCAAACAACAGATAAAGGAAAACACTTGTGCTTCTTAAAACAACAACAAAGGCCTTGAACCTTCATAACCTCCAAATATAAATACAAAAATATTAACTTCAACTGAACAAAATTAACCCCAAATACTAACCTCATAACTATCCAAATAAATCAAAACATACATAGTGAAAAAGAGTGAGCCGAGAATGGAACCATGAGGAACTCCACAAGAAGCATTTTTACACCTCTAATAGCATCATGTTGAGGACTTTATAACAGAGTGTGTGGGTGTTAAATCTGACCTGACCATGTCCAGAGCAGGGTGCCAGGTGTCCACCTGGACAAGGACTGCAGTCCGGACCATAAAATCCTTTACAACATGCCGGAGTCTAAAAAGAGCCACACACAAAACAGTGAAAATAAAACACCACCTTAAAATGTGCTATTTCAATCCTAAGTGTTCCCTTATCAATTCCTCCGGAGAATTTCTGTGTACAAAAAGTGGCTGAACAGCTTTTATGCATCAACAACTTTGTATTGATTGTATAAGTAAATTAAGCAAATAAATTTGAAATTGGTCAATAGATTTAGATATCTCTGGACGTGAATACATAAAAATAAGAAAACAATCACACACATTAGGGAAACATCGATGTAGAGTTTTGATGTATGTTATTGACGAAAACAAGGCCACCTAACTATACTTTGATTTTTTTTAAAGCGTGTGTTCCATGTTCCATGTGTTTACCGTGACAGTTGTGTTGCAGAGCGGCGAGCAGCCTGTAGCTGGGAGTCTGATAACTGGTTTGCCAATGGACAAGCTGTATACACATCCATATGTTGATCCCTGAGCAACACAGAGAGGTGTCATCATGTTTCAAATGAAAAGCATTATGTCTGAGCAATTAAACTGTAATCATCTCAACAGAGTGAAAGGTCTCACTGTAAATTCTCCAGACGAGCATTTAGTCCTGGATTTGGAGCAGCTCCCACATTCACCCTAAACGGAAAATAGATACCGTTAATTTTTTGTGGCTCCGACGCTATAAATATAAGACAACAATGGCAATGATGTTATCTAAATAAATAAACTAAAAGAACTTAACTTTTCTTTAAGAAACATATCTAAAAGAACTTAACTTTTTTTTTAAAAGAACTTAACTGAAAGGACTTAACTTTTCGTCAAAGTAACTTAACTTAAAATGACTTAACTTTAAATCACTTAACTAAAAGAACTTAACTTTCCTTTAAACAACTTAACTAAACTTAAAAGCCCTTAACTAAAAGATCTTAAGTTTCCTAAAAGTGCGTAACAAAAAGATTTTAACTTTTCTTAAAAGCACTTAGCTAAAAGCACTTCATTAAAAGATCTGAAGTTTTCTTATAGAAACTTCTCGTTAGGAAACTAAATGAAACTTAAAACCTTTTAACTAAAAGCACTTAACTTTTCTTAAAAGCACTTAGCTAAAAGCACTTAACTTTTCTTAAAAGCACTTAACTAAAAGCACTTAACTTTTCTTAAAAGCACTTAGCTAAAAGCACTTAACTTTTCTTAAAAGCACTTAACTAAAAGCACTTTACTATTCTTAAAAGCACTTAGCTAAAAGCACTTCATTAAAAGATCTGAAGTTTTCTTATAGAAACTTCTCGTTAAGAAACTAAATGAAACTTAAAACCTTTTAACTAAAAGCACTTAACTTTTCTTAAAAGCACTTAGCTAAAAGCACTTAACTTTTCTTAAAAGCACTTAGCTAAAAGCACTTAACTTTTCTCAAAAGCACTTAGCTAAAAGCACTTAACTTTTCTTAAAAGCACTTAACTAAAAGATCTGAAGTTTTCTTATAGAAACTTCTCGTTAAGAAACTAAATGAAACTTAAAACTTTTTAACTAAAAGAACTTAACTTTTCTTAAAAGCACTTAGCTAAAAGCACTTTACTATTCTTAAAAGCACTTAGCTAAAAGCACTTAACTAAAAGATCTGAAGTTTTCTTAAAGAAACTTCTCTTTAAGAAACTAAATGAAACTTAAAACCTTTTAACTAAAAGAACTTAACTTTTCTTAAAAGCACGTAACTAAAAGCACTTAACTTTTCTTTAAGTAACTCTTCCTGAGGAAACTTAACTTGAAACCTTTTAACTAAGAGAACATAACTTTCCCTAAAAGCACTTAACTAAAAGCACTTAACTATTCTTAAAAGCACTTAGCTAAAAGCACTTAACTTAAAGAAACTGACCTTTCTTCAGAGCACTTAACTTAAAGATCTGAACTTTTCTTTAAGTAACTTAACTAAAATAACTTAACTTAAAATAACTTAAAGTTATGTAACTTATCTAAACTCAACTTTAGTAAACTTCACTTAACTAAAATTAACCTAACTTAACTAAACTTAACTTAACTTAACTTGACTTCACTCAACTTCACCTAGCTCGACTTCACTAAGCCTAATTAGGCTTAAATTAACTTAACCTAACTGAACTTAAGTAAACCTAACTTAACTTAACTTAAACTAACTTCACTGAGCTTTACTGAACTTATCTCATCTATTTTATGTTCTAGTTTCTTATCTGATCTTATTTTATTTTGGATCTGAAGCTGTAGAAATAATGAATTCTGGGAGGAAACTCACCTTTATGATTTTGGTCTCGTTAATATCACACCTATGGGGCAACACAGGTTGGATGGAGAGCGGAGTTAAAACTTGATCTATTACATACAGGCGTCCATTCTTTGCTTCAACATCCGCCTCTAACACAGCTGCACTGTCAACAAATATCTGACCCTGAAACACAAACACACACCAAAGAAAAACACAAGGCCAACATTTGTATTCCAATCTAAGAATTGTTGTGTGAGTAGTTCCTGAAGAATCAAGCTTTTCAAACAGCTTCATTTTGTTTAGGAAGTCCTCTGTGGCATGAATGTTCATATAAAGATCGCTGAACAGACCACACTCACATTTTCAGTCACGTTGATGTTCAGAACCTGATTGGCCATCGTTGTAATCCTGGGACTGGACACAGCGTTGAAGACTTTCAGCTTTAAACCAGAAGAGAGGATATCACAAGAGATCCATCTGTCAATAAACATGTTTGTCAAAGCTCACTGAGTAGATACAGAGATACTGACCGAGGTGGATGAGATCAGGTGGTTCCTCAGAAACTCCAGCAGCTTGTTGTGACCCTGCAGGTTCACAGTTCAACCTTTGGATCAGTTCTGGGTTCAAAATTAAAAAGAAAAGGATGTAATAGTAGTTTTTGGTTGGTTTTTACCTCGTCACTGCTCAGGTACTGCAGGTGTCCATTGGTCATATGGTCGAAAGCGGAGGTGGTCGGGGCGAAGACTGTGATTGGACCAGGACCATCCACAATTGAGGTGAGGTCTGCTTTCTGCTCAGGGGATAGTTAAACTTCAGAGTCAGTATGATAAGATTGAAACTGTTCCATAATAAAACCTAAAATATAACTGAGACATTCATTTTCACCTCCAGTAAAGACTTGAATGTGTTGAATTTTCCATAGTCAGAGATGATCTTCAGCAAGTTCTCCTGTTAGAAAAACAAACCAATCGATCACTGGCGAGTTGACAAGAAAACATTGCATATATCTCTATATTTGCTGTGCGTATACTTGTGTGTTGCTTTCCACAGTAGCAGGAACACTGTCCATCAGTTTGCCAACAATGTGGATCATCCCATTAGACGCCAACAAATCAGACTTCAGGATCACACTTTTCTTCCTGCTGCCGTGAAGACGGATTTTAGTCTGAGAGTCCTGAAGAGAAAACCACAAAGCAGGATGCTCAGAAGGATGCTTGAGTGATTTGTGATCTTATGAGTCATTGCTGTTATTAACTGAAACCAACATACTCCCGCTGAGGAGTCTGTCTCGGCTGTTTTCCCACTCAAGGTGTAAAATACGTCTGTTTTCTTCAAAGTGCTGAACGGCATCACTCCAGCAACCATGTGTAACTTACAAAGGTACATCGCCCTGGGACTCCCAGGCATCACCTAGTCAACACATATAAAGAAACACTTTGGTTTCCGTTTAAAGTTATGTATTCAATCATGCAAACCACATGAGTATTTTTACGTGTCCACAAAAGGCTTAAATGTGAAGTTTCTGATTGGTTCTTACTGAAGATCCTCTGAAACCACTATTGACAGGGACGAACAGGGTGAATGGACCCAAATTCTGCAGTGACCACGACACAGAACCTGAAAATACACAAAAATTGAAAACATAAGTTTACACACCTGGCAGAATTTCTGATTCCTTTTCTGTAAAACTGCCCGTTCTTCTCAGCAAAAAGCCCTCTGTTCCTGTTAATTCTTGGGCTGCCTTGCATGAACTGCACATTTGAGATCTCCCTAGTGTGGCTCAATGATATCAAGGTCAGGAGACTGAGATGGCCACTCAAGAACCTTCACTTTATTCTGCTGTAAGAAATGGCAGGTTGACTTGTTTTTCCTCATTCATATTTTGTGAAAAATGGCTAAGAAACCATAAATTCTGCCAGGGTAAACTAATGAGCACAACTGTATATATTGCATCAGCCAGGAGAACTAATATTAAGATTATAAATGAGAGAGAACAGAAAAGTTAGATGAGATACAAAGATGTTTTTGTTGTGTGATCAAGCTAAAAATAATGAAGCTCAGCAGCACAAATCACGGCCCCTCAGGGTGTATTTTAATGCAGAGCTGGACTTACATCTCACTTAGCTTAACATAGAGACAGGAAACAGTTAGCTTGGCTTTACTGTCAAAGCTGAATTATTTAACGTACCTAACAGAGTGATGGCTTTGCCCAGCTGACCCCTCCACTGTCCCTTGGGATCTAAGTTCAGACTCGTCAGCCGCTGAATGATGTTCCCGTAACAGACTTTCCCGTCACCATAATACCCCTCCAGACAGGTGCATCTATGGCACAAATGGGACAGGTGAGATCTTTTATAGAGGCTGCGACACCTTTTCATGAGATTAAAACAGAGAGTGAGGGACTGACTCGACTTGTCCAGGTGCCAGGGTGGTACAGTTAGCATTTTCATGGCAAGAATCAGGTCGACACGCTTCTTTCAGGCTGCAGCCGCCCTCAGACAGTTGTTCAAATCCAGGTAGACACTCGCAGTGAGACTGAACAACAAGGTAAGTACAAACAGGGTTAGCACACCTGAACCTCTAATGACCCCAAGAAGCTTCATGGGTCATTAAAGCAGATCTGGAAAATGGCTGATTCATCAATAACTACACATTACGTTGAATCTTGTTTCTATCCCCCAACAACTTTGTTAATTCTTTTCCTGATTCTCTTCCTCATCTTAATCCTTAATCTAAACTCATTGTTCACAATCACTTTCACAACTCCTGCTCTGAATCACTCTCATTTTTGATAGCTATCTTGTTTTTACACATAAATTTTGTAGTTAACTTCTCTAAAAAGGAATCACATGTCTGGTTCTAATCATGTTTTTGATCCTGATCCTGATCCTTACAAAAATGACAAGTCTTATGTCCACACTTTGGTCATGATCCTGTTTTTAATTTGGGTCTTATTTCTGATGCAGCTTTGTCCTTTTAAAGTGCAGGTTTTAATCTTGTTGTCTACTCTTGATTAAAACCCCTTTTCTGGTCCAAATTGCAGCGTTTGATCTTGTTCTTGAGCCTGTTTCTAATATTATTTCCAATCCTCAACTTGATCTTTGTCTGATGTGTTTTTTCTGTTTCCTTTAATAATCTAATAATCAAACTCTTACTCTTGATCAGGATCTTGTCCTAATTGTTATTTCATGCTCTTTATTTTATTCTTTTTTGGTTTAATATCCTGATCTTGTTCTGAAACTTAATTCATTTGTCTGTTCTTTGTTTGGTTATCTTGTTTGGAATCTTGCTTTTTATTCATAGACAAGCTCCAAATTATAGCTTCCATCTTGTTGTAAATCTTATTCCTCATCTTGGTCTTTTAACTGTTTGTATCATAATCTCTCTTCATTATAATCTTGCCCCCCATCCCAATCTTGATCTTTCCTTGTTTGTTACTAAATCTTGGTTTTGATGTGAGTCAGGATCCTCTTCTTGTGTCCTGCCGCAACAAAACTGTCACTGATCTTGACCTGGGATTTTGCTCCCAGTGTTTTTGCACCTTTCCAGGTCCGTCATAGACACATCTTGCAGATCCAGCAGAGCAGCCTCCCTGTTTGGTCTGACACGGGTCGATGGCCATGCAGACCTGTCCGTCTCCTGAGTAGCCCTCATTACAGGTACACAGGTGCTGGTTTGGACCCGAGTGGATGCAGGTGGCTTGGGCATGACAGATTCGCTGGAGACACGGGTTTATGGCTGAAAAGGGACAAGAGTCAAAAGATGAGTATAACAGAAACGAAACACATCCGTTTAAAGGTGTATAATTGGACGGATAATTTGATTGGTGCTGATAATCAAGAGATTCATTAGATTTACTCACACTGACACTGAGCTCCAGTCATCTTGTACCCAGGCAGACACCGACACATCAACTCTCCTGTCAGAGCGTCTTCCATACAGCGAGAGTTCTGCTGACATCTGAGGGACGCACACTCAGGTAACTCTGAAAACACAGATAACAGAGGGTGACCAAACGTCTGCTTTTGCCCGGACATAAGTCCCATAAAATATCTGGGTTTTTAGAAGCTTGTTCTGCAGAACATTGAGATTAGTTATGAGTCCCTGCACTGGAGATAGCCAAAACCTCAGAGTCAAAATTATGAGATAAAAATTTGGAATTTTGAGACATAAAGTTAAAATTTTGAAATGATTAAGTCAATATTTTGAGATTACAAGTGAAAATTACAAGAAAAAAAGTCAAAATTTTAAGCTACAAAGTAGAAATTTGGATTCTTATCTCATTAACCCTCTGATGCATGGATTATGAAAGTCAGTGTCAGGATTTTTCCCTTGAGTGTTTTTGTCTTAAAGCATGAAAAAAAGTTTTCCTTTTTTTTTTCCAAATAATTGTAACTGAGCATTCAACTTAAAACAGTGTGAACTTAATGTAAATATGACTTATTTTTTTATTTGGCTTGTTTTCTTTTTTCTTTTTGGTAATTTAATGAATAATCCTTTTTTCATGCTTTGCAAAACATTTTAACTCTCTTTCATCCATTTTAACACTGAATAATGTATAGTTATTATGCTGTTCTACCCTCAAATGTTTGTCTATAACTTTTTTTAAAAGTATAAATATATTTGTAATAGAATTGAAAACATTTTTTCAGGCCTTAGGAAGAAAAAAAATATCCTGACACAGGCTAATATGAATTTTCATCACATGAACCATTGAATTTAGAAGTAAATAACTTTTAAATAGGTGTCCACTGTAGTGACCACTATGCACCACAGGGTTAATTTGCCTTTTATCTTAAACTTTTGGCTTAACATGGACAAAAAAAAAGATATTTTTACACTGCTCGTATTTCATTTTTATTTTTCAAGTGGGGGAAATCAGCTTCTTCACATTATCTATGTTTACAACAAAGAAAATGTTCAATTAAAATGGAAAAGGAGTGTTTAAACTTATGTATGTGTTATGAAGCTACTCTGTCGCTTTGAGTATCTTTGGGTATTTTTTAATATCTCCAAGAGGTTGGATAGGGTGACCTCTTTGTGGGTTTTCAGGGTACTGTCACCCTTGGTAACATTTTATCAATAACCCATCTACACCTATCATTTAGACCTTTAAAAATTCAAAGAAAAGCTGGAGCACTTGGACTGACCCTGGTCACAGTTTGGACCTTTATAACCAGAGAAACAGGTGCAGGAACCAGAACCTGTCAGACCAGAATCACACAGGCCATGCACACAGGAACACACTGCACAAGGAGAAAAACAGGGAAAATTTTTGGTGAATAAAAGACTTTCATGAATGTGCAATCTTTTTAAAAAAAATCTAAACTCACCTGAGCTGCATGTGGGACCATAACGACCAGGTACACAAAGCTCACACGCTGTACCAGCAAAACCCTCCTAATTGAAACACACACACACACACACTCAGCTTAAGTCAAAATTAAAACTGTAAGAATCCATGTGATGACAAGTCTTTTGAGTTTGTGCCTGTGTGAAATACCTGACAGCTGCAGGTCCCATTCCCTCCAAGTCCCTCAGAGCAGGTTCCTCTGCCACTGCAAGGTTTGTCTGCCCGGTCAGGACACTCTGAAACACACACGCACACACACACAGGAAACAGTGAGTGGAGCGTTGTTTTCATGTTTTCTTTTTTTTTTTTTTGGACAGGAAACAGATCATCCTTCCTCTCTCTGATCTCTGCTTGTCATCACTTTGAATCCAGTCTGCTTCCCCTTCTCCCAGAACAAAGACCTGAATTGTCCTAACACACCAAGTGTCATCATCCAATTTGATGTATGAAGCAGAATAGAAGCTCCAAAAATGCAGTTCTCCAAATCTCCACTAGGGGCTGTAAAAGTCACCCATCAACATTAAAATTACTGAGTAAATTGAATCTAACATCAGAAGAGTTTATATAGAGTGTTAGGAATGAGTGTTAAGAACCTCATGTACATTTGTTGTGTAAAAATAACCTTGTATTCCCACAGCTGGATGGCTGTTTTATTTTTTTGAGTGTCCCTTTAGAGCTGCTCTTTAAGTGTCAGCACTTTTCTGTCCTGCTGACTGAGAAGAGAGGAAGGAAGTCCTGAATCCTGCAGGACTGATCCACATCCTGCAGGACTGATCATGTGACCGAGCTCACCTGAATCTGACCTGAAGGTTCAGTCTGTCTGAATCTCTCACTAAATAGTTATTCAGCTAAAAATAGAGATTTAAGTCCTAAAATCAGAGTGCAAAATCAAACTGCTATAAATACTTATGACAAGCAAAAGAAATGTTGAAATGATAATCCCTATTATGTTATACAAGCACAAGCTCACCAGTGCAGTCCAGACCCCAGTAACCAGGACAGCAGCTCTTCACCTCCACCTCTCTGTTACACTCAAAGGAGCAGCCTCTCAAAGGAAGCGTCAGACTTGACGTCCGGATGTAATAACTGCAAAGAAGTTATCAATTTAATATGTCTCTTTACTTAAATACAAACATGTCCTTCTGTAAAACCTGCAAAGAGATGTTGTTCAACAATCACAGCATTATTACATTTTATTCACTAAGTTCACATTCTTCTGGGTGAGTGTGAGTATTTAAAACTGTTAAGGTAACAAGTGTCACTAAGACTTTTATTTTGAAGGGGACAGTGTTGTGTCTCATACTTGCAGTCTTTGGATTGGGACTGGAGTGTCCGTTTGTATCCTGGAGGACATGGGATTAAGAGGCTGAGGCCGCACGAGTGACACGCTGTTCGAGTCCTTAACAGGGTCGAGTTTGAGCAGAAGTTCTAAACAGAATACAGACACATAAAAAATGAACAGAAACGACACCAAGATCATACAGCTTTTGAAAAGTGTTGTATGATGTATTTGCTTTGATTTCTGCTCGCTAATGCTAGCTGCTGCTGCTAATGCCAAAAGCTGTCAAGGGAAGTGAGAGCAATGAATAAAAAAGACATCAAACCAACATCTGTCCATAAAGAAAACTCAAATTCATAATCCCTCAAAACAACTCAACAGGCTTCATTAAAATCAGGATCACCAGGGCATATACAACCACCATCATCAAATGTATCAAGACCACGAGGGTCACAAGGAACAAGAACCATCAAAAACATCATGAACAAATAAGGTTCACAAGAACCATGAGAAGAACTTGAACTATTAGAATATCAGAGCCATTAAAACCATCAAGAACATCAGGACCAGAAAGTTCATCAGAACAGTAAACAAGATGAAAACCACCAAAGCTCTTCGTAAAAGTTAAATCAGCAGAACCTTTACGATAAAGTATATTTTTCTGTAGATACACATTCATTTTCTTATTCTTAATTTCTTTGGATGTACAATCAGAACAGAGGAAATGAATTTAAATTCTTCCGTGTGTCCTTGTACACTCCAGATAATTGAATAAAATTTTAAAAAAAATTGAATCTTGAATCTCAACTACTAGGTACATAAGGACCAGAAGAACCAGAGGGACCTGTTCAAACTTCATATTCATTGAACCATCAACACCACCAGTGCCGTGACATGAACATGAAAACCTCCAGAACTTTCAGGAATAGTAGAACCAATGAGAACTTCAAGACCATCCAAACTATTTGGGACAAAAGTGTCAATGTGACGATCTGGAACATTATGATCGCATATGGACCATTTGGAACATCAGAACCATCAGATTATTTAAACCAATTGATAAATCAGTGATATAAGAACCAGTAAAAACTATCTAAATGTCCAAACTAGTGAAAACATCAGGAACGTGAGAGATGTGACAGGAGCTTGGTGGAGGACTGGAGTGTAAACAGGAAGTGAGTGTAATAACTGTGCTATCAGCTTTATCTGATCCACCCTGGAAACACACTGAAACACAAACACATTTCCTGGAAAATCCTGGAGTCCTCAAACACAACATTTTCCCTCAGGATAAAGATTATTAATTTATAAAATCTGACTTCACTGCAGAGTAGTGCTCATAACTTGCTTTATGTCAATGATTGTAAATATTTTCCTGGTCTACGTATATATATTTTTTTGATAAATCAAATGCAGCAGATGGTGGGATGGGAAATAAATGAATGAATGTAGAGTTTGTACCTGTTGTGATGCAGCAGAGGTCATCTTCATCTCCATCATCATTATCATCATCAGTGGGACGAACAGCAGCTTCAGTCTCCGCTCCATGACCCTTGTCCTCTTAGCCGGTCTCTACTCGCTCTGTCCAAGTCCGTCCTGCTTTTCACAACTCCATCTCCCCTTTTCCTCCTCCTCCTCCTCCTTCTGTCCCCTTTCTGTTTCCTGACGCCCTGCTGCTGATTCAGGTGATTTTCCCTCACAGACTCTGTTGGAAGTTTGATTTATTTTTTTCTTTCAAAGATCAAAGATGAGAGAAAAAAAAAAAACACGAGTGTGTGGTCAGATCAGAGATTTCCTCCCAGACTGATTGTCTGGAAATATGGAACAAAAATCACTGAGAAATGAACACTGTATTTTGTAAATTGTAAATAGTTATCAGGATGATACAATGTGACACAACAAATAAGAACAGGCACACACTTTATGTATCATATGCATGTATCTCACACGCACATTTTGTACATTCAGCAAATATTATTTTTAACAGTTTCTGAGACACACTCTGATTACAAACCAATTTGTAATATCATATGTACATTGTGTGTGTGTGTGTGTGTGTATGTAAATGTATACATGTGTTATCAGCTTTGTGTGATGACTGAGCAGAAAGTTCCAGGAAAGAGAAAAAGAGCGACTCCAGGATTTCCTGCTATTCACACACACACACACACACACACACACACACACACACACACACACACACAAAGTGCTGAGTAGCAGTATAAACAATGCTACTTGCAAAATCATGAATCATATGTTAAAAAAATCACTAAGTTATGTATTAAAATCAGTATGTGTTGGTGTCATTTTATATGCAGATGATATTCTTCTGTTCACAGTTAAATAAAGTTTCTGTTCAAAGAATTTAAGTGCCTGGTGGCCTTCAGGTCACTTACATAAATTAAAACTTTATGTTTTGAAGACATAACAGATGGTCACAATAAAGCTGATAACTTGTTAAAATTGAAAATTCCCATTAAACTGAATAACTCCATTTCACACTATTTATCTGTTTGTTTGTTTTTTTGTTTTTTTCTTATAGTTTTTTCCCTGGGTGTGTCTGTTTAAATTCTGCTCAATATTAAACACTTTCAGCCAATAATTTACATATTTGTAATACTATTGATGAAAGAAAGTTCAAATAACACAACAATAACACGTTTAAACAGTGTAGTTTTTTCCGTTCTTCTTTGTGTTAACAGTTGAATCTTTTATAGTCATTGGTCAAACTTTACACTTTTTTATCTACCTTAAATCAAATACAAAGAATAACCATAATTTTATATTGTACCTAAAATTATTTTATCCCACTCTACTGTGATATGTTATTTTTATGTATATGAAAATTAGATTGAATGAAATCTGAATTAGTAATCTTTATTTTAAAAACTTCTGTTAACTCTTTTTGTCAGTTTTGCTTTCTCTTCAGCACTGATGTTTGGTCTTTGTAGTTTTGAGACACCATCTTGTAGTTCCACCCCTGTCCACTAGGAGACAGAGTGACTTTGCCGGAAGCTCACAGAGACAAAAATTAGATGAACTAGATTTATAAACTTTGTGTTAAAATAAACGTTCAGGATGGAATCAGTTCATCTGTATGTGAAATATTCTTTAAGTTATAAAAGAACAAGCTTGAAAGACTTTTTACATAAATATAAGTTTATTGGAAAAATAAAATACAAAAACATTTTATCCACATCTTGATATTTTCATTCTTTGGGAGGAGACTGTTCCTGATTTTCTGATCAAGTCTTTGATATTTAAAAAACAACAATATTGTATAATATTAAAATGTCCTGCTTCTTATAACAGACTGTTTTTTACCCTTTGTCTCCTCTGTAAAAATATTTTTTCTACTTCAGAGACAAACTCAATTCTGTCCTACAGATCCATGATCAATATGTTTCTGATCATCATTTGTCTGAAAATTACCAAAAATCCTTTAAAGACAGTTTACCAAACTAAAAACAACATATGTCTGGAATTTGTTTTATAAAAAAGGTAAGTCATATCAAAAATAACCTCCCTGTGTTCAAATGCTTCATCACAGAGATGAAAAATAGTTGAAAAAATCAGAACATTGACGGTTAAACAACAAACTTTTTTGTTTTGTTAAATATTGAGGGTGAAGCAGAACGCTGGAGTCTCTTATGATGATGTCACTGCTGTTGACCAATCACAGGTTGACACTCACACTTTACTTTAACTATCACACCTGTGGGACCATAATAACTCATCTTGACCTCCACATGAGTTCATCTCTTGGTCTGTTTTCGTCTCACTTGTGTTTTCATTTGGCTTCTAGTGTTTTCACTGTATCCAGGTGTCTTATTTACAGGTGTGCATGTCGTTCATGCTCTCGCAGCGCCTGCAACGGACATAGCAGCACCACACGAACTTGCACTCACAGCGTTGTACGTTTCTCACAACGTGCGTATTGTAGCCGCGCCCACAGCACAGTAGGTTGCAGCTGTCCGAGCCCGTGGACGTGCGGTTGCAGCGGCGTCCCCTGGTGCCAGCCACACCACGGCGTCGGTCCGCCAGGCAGTAATTCGGAGACTTGTTAAAGAAGATGAGCTGCTGTTTGTCCACAGGGGGGCGGCGCTGGTCCTTCCTCCTCGTCTTCCTCTTAGAGCGATCTGACACCTGGATGCTATTTTCATAGCGATCTTTCAGGTATAGGCCCACATGGTCAAAGGGGGCCATCATCCTCCAACACGTCTTCACCGCACATGATCCAGAGACTCCATGACAGCGACAGTCTGTGGACATCGTCCTCTCTATGGCCTGAGGAAGAGGAGGATGATATGACGAAGAGTTTATCTTCATTTAAACATGGTTTTAGTGTAACCTGTGTGAAGTTTTGATCTTATCAATGTTCTGCTTTGAGTATCATGAACAAAAATCCACACACAAATTATGCTTAACACTCCTGTCAATTTGCATCACAGAGGCAGGAGATACATGTAATGAATGAACACTGTTGTTTGTTCCATGAGGACACAGCAATGATATTAACCTTAAACACACAAGCGTGATTATTGACACCGTGGGGACTTTGTTTCTGGTCCTAAAATCGAGCCAGGGCCTCTTGTTTTGACTGGTTTATTTTTGGTATGATGGTTTGAATCTCGCATTACTGATCCATTTTTTTACCATAAAAGCATGAAGCTTTGGAAGAAGTTAATTGCGAACTGAAGCCTCACAATGTCCTTTTTACATTCTGAAAGTGACTGTGAAGAGAATTGTATGAAGTGACAGTGAAAGTAGATTGGATCTTCTTTTTGACACTACTTTTCTTTGTTCAAGACAACTTTTTACTGCTGTTGTTTGAACAATGAAAACAAGCAAACTTTGTAATTTTGTTCTGTAATTTAGTAGCTGGCAACATTTAGCGTTACTCACAGCCTGGTGCTCTGAGACATATCGGTACCATGTAACTTTAGTGAATCCTGGTTATGTCCTACCAGTGCTCATCTACCAATCAGAGCAAATGTAATCTGGCTCTTCATTTTATTGATATACTCTCAGATTTGAACGGATCAATGCAGTATAACTGCTGCATGTGGGTTTTAATGTACATTTTCACAAAAAGCTTGGCCTGTGTTCTAGCCTTTAGTCCCTGGTCTGTCACTCTCCTGTTTAGCTTTTTTCTGGTCTTCTTTCCTTTTTCTGTCAAACAGTCAAGCTCCAGTGTTCACTATGAATGCTAAATATATCCAAGGAATCAGCAGAGAGAAATACAGATCTTTTTTCTTACAGCTAAACTTCATAATCCAACTTGGCGTTGTCATAGAGACTTGGGTGTGCTGTAAATCAATCCAGTACAGTCCAACCTAATCAGGAAGCTTCGAATAAGCATTTAGAAAAGACCTATTTTAGTGTTGATAATCTCACTTTAAATGGTAGATTATGATAAGGTTTTTTTTTAACCTGTAGTATGCACTAAAATGGTTTACATCACTCCATAGCGCCCCCAAGGTACAAATGCTTCACACTGCACCTTTGAGACTTTAACTAATAAAACCTACAATGTTGATCTCACCTGGCGTCCCACCTCACTGTTGTGTTGATTCATAGTGCTCTGCGTATACCCTCCCCGAGTCGTCGACGTGTTTTTGGCGTTGTCCATGAACCTGCGGCTGAACCAGGTCCCGTAATGGATGTGATCCGAGCAGCCACCCCAGTGCCAGCCATCCTCTGCCGAACCGCCGCCCTGCAGACGGGCATCACAGCCGCACTCTGTCGTATTCCCCTGGCTGCAGGAACGTGTGACAGCATGGACCAGCCCTGCTGCCATTATAGCGTAGATAAATGCTGTCTCTTTGGTTCCTAAAGGGGAGGGGGGAGGGGCGGTGTGATATAATGAAATTTAGCAACTATTTGAGTCAGAAAAAAACCACTTAACACTTGTACAATTAAATCTGGCAAAGGATCACTGAACATGATGGGCTACTGCAGAACACAGAGAGTGTAGTTTTTTCCTCCGTTTGTCACTGATGAGTAGTGCCTCACATGTTTTTGATATCATGATTCAAAACTTGTGATCGGTTTATTGTAGCATAGATTTTTATATCACCATAGTGGTTCTGTTTACCTCCTGCCAAATACAATCACTGTTTTCATTTTTACTGTTACATGAAAGATTTTTGAATTTAATACAATCAAAGTATGGGTCTGATTTTATTGAGGTCTTGTTTATGAAACGAGGTAAATGTCTGCTGAGAGGAGAAAATTTTGACCTTGACCAGCTGAAAATTCACAAGCATTTCAATTATTTCCCTGGCAGACTCTTAGACCTTTTTGTTCTTTATCTTTACAGGATGTGAGAGTATTGAATAGGTGCAGTTTGATATCAGTACAGGGCTATTTGTGGCATTGATTAGTGCTAACATGATCAGCCATGGGTTCAGACGAGTCTCTACGTCCTCACCGCTGGTCAGCTCGTGCCCGAACACAGGCGGCTGCTCACTCGTGGAGCAGTTCCACCTCTCGTGTCTGAACTGGCTCTGGCACTCGGACACGGCCAGCTGGGCCCCGTCCTGGATGCTCGGCAGCAGGAACGGCTTCTTGCGGCACAGGTCTCGCTGTCTGGGGCTCAGAGGGAGGTTAGCGCAGCCCAGCTTCTCTGAGACCCCTGCTGACGTCACACCCAGCCACCTGAGGAAAACACATCAAAAACCATAAAAAAAATCTAAGAATAAAAATTCAAATTTAGTTTTTTATTTAATTTATAAAATCTTGTCTTAGAGGAGGAGATGAAATGCCAAAGTTGCCATTTGTTGAATAAAAAAACACCCTGAGACTTCTTTATGTCATCTACAGGACATTTGATCCTAATTTACCATGATTTACGAGGGGATTTACTCATATAACAACACAACTGAATAATTTATTTATGCAATTCAAAATGAGAAGCAGCATACAAAATGTATTGTAATGTCATTAAAAAATACATAAATCATACTCAGAACCCTGTACAGGAAGCTATTCTTCTATTAAGTTAATGTTGTAACCGGTCTTGTTATGTATGGCTTTTTATGCTGCTGCTCTCTTTGCCAGGCCACCATTACAAAAAATGATCCTGAGCTCAATGTGTTATCTACCTGGTAAAATAATTAAAATAAAACAAAAAAACATTTGATTGTTGCAAGGGCCAAACATAAGAGCAGATTTAAACATTAACTGACTCAGAAATGACACTGAGAAAAGTACATTTTGGGGGATTTTTTGTGGAATTTGGCTTCTCTTTTCAGCTCACATCAGCCAACAACGATTGAAACTTAAAATAGTGAATATTAGCTATTTTGGAAACATTTTGAAAGTTATTGATCTTATTCGTATTTATTTTGTTTTTAATTTTTAATCAAGTTTTAGTTTAAATGTGGAAGGGATGCAGGTTTTTAAGTACTTAACTATTTAGAAAAATTATTTTTAGCCATGAATCTTCTATATCTACCGCCCCGAGAAAAAAAGGATTATTTCTAATCTAAAAAAAACAGACAATAAGCACTTTTGGACTAAATTTTTTTTTTTTTAAAGATTGAATTTGGCCTTAATTCTCACGCAGCGCAGACTTCTTGGGTCGTTAATAGTCGCGGTGCGCTGACTCTTTAATTGACTGTCCCTGTAAAGGATTTTGGTCCTGAATAATCCTGTGGGATCTCGACCCTCCAGCCTGATGCTCTGATACTCACATCCAGCTGGAGCTGCAGCGGAGCGGACACACGGACACCAGCAGCAGGCTCAGAGCGCACATGTGCCGGACTCCACGGCTCCGAGTCTCCATGTCCTCCTCATGGATCTAATCCACCAAACTGCGCTCTCAGTCTGTCCATCAGCAGCCTCTGACTCATACTCAAACCCGGTCCAGGAGCCGAATACTGGTCCTGGTTTCTGTTAGTGATCCTGTCTCTGTTACTCTTGCTGAAGGTGAGGATGATAATGATGAAGATGATGATGAAGATCCTCTTTACACAGTGTGATCTTCTCACAGTCCACAATTCACTCTGCAGGATTGGAAGATGGACCTGAAGGACCAGTCTGAGTCTAAAAGGATCCTCATTGGAGGATCAATGTACTCCGGCCAATGACGTCAGAGCTGGACGGTGATTGGACAGAGAGAAACGGCCGAAAGTTTCTCCAAAGGACTGACTTCTATTCAAAGTTGTGAGGTGAAAGGGGAAAAGATGTGAGAAAGAAGCCACAATTTTGTGGAAAAAAAAGGCAAAGTTCTGAAATAAAAAGTCTAATTTTGAGATGATGAAGACAAAGTTCTAAGGCAAAATAAAAAATTTTAAGAAGTCAATTTTAAAAAAATAAAAAGTCAAAATTACGAGACAAAAAGTTGAAATACTGGGATTGACAGGTAAAATTTGAACATTGTGCATTTAAAATGTTGAACTCAAATAAGGAAAAAGTCAAAGTATTGGGAAATTGAAGTGAAATTTTGAGCTGATAAAGTTTAATTTTAAGACATTAAATAAAATTGACATTCTACAGTCAAAGTAACAAGAGAATGTCAAAATACTGAAATAAAAAGTCATAATCTGGCTTTCTATCTCATTAATTTGACTTTTTATCTCATAATTTTTCTTAAAATGAGGAAAAAAATTCTAAACATATCCAGCTTTGTCATTTTTATATTAAAACAGAAGTTAAAAGCTCAGTCATTCAAAAGCATTTATCAGATTGTTTTACAATTCTTATGTATTTATTGTTTAAAAAGAAACTCTTTAGCTGGTGATCCATTTTTCTGGTCCAAACAAGTTTAATGACAGTGATTCATTAAAATGTATAAAGATTACAGTTTTTCTCTTTTGATAAAAGCCATATTTTGAAAATCGATTTCAAAGTGAGATGATGCAGATTTATACGTATAAACAAAACAACAAACACTGAGTGATCTCCTGTCTTCACATTCTTAATAAACGACATGGCGGAGAAATATCACATTCATAAAAACATTTATAATCCTTTTTTTCATCATGTAAACATGTTCAGGGATAAAGGCAAAATATGCATCTGTAGAAAAATATAAAATATAAACAAATAAGACCTTTCTTTGTCATGATAGACACATCATCATGGAGTCTTTGGTTTTCATTGTCATCTGATATACACAAAAACAACATATATACAACCATTGTATAATATAATCCACAATAATATGATTGAGGTATAGAAATAAATCCGTATATGGACATACAGGCAGAGAAAGACAGAGAGAGCATCAGTCTCATATTGAAGAAATGAAATATTAACATCTGATGTGGCAGCTTTAAAAGCTACTTGCTTAAATCTTAATCTAAAACTGGCCTCAGAAATGGATAAATACAAGATAGTGCATATTAAATACTTGCAAACAAGAACTCAAGCAGAGACTTCTCAGCATGGCTGGACAAACTGGCCACCTGTCAAGCTAACTGATACACAGTATTATACATTCACCCTGCATTTGTAAGTAGTTATTACTGGAAAGCAGCAGCAGCTTAAATGAAGCTCAGTCATATTAAAAACAAAGTTTACTTGTATTTCAGCTCTTTGTAGCGGCGCAAGGCTAATAAACAAGATAAATTATCTTACATGTGCCAAAACTAGCTAGTGTACTAGTTACTGCATATTGGAAATGCTTTGTATAAAATAGAGGTTAGTTGGTAGACTTCAGACACTGGAATCTGTACATTTAAAGAATATTGAGTTAGGCACTATCTGGTGTACATCCTAAACTAGTCTGTGCGTTTTACTCGCGTGTGCAGGCCAGAAACAAGCAGGACAACAGAGATGTGCTCACACACTCCTGAAACACCACATTAGAGCTGAAAATTTATCCCCAACTGACTTAATATACTTTTATAGAAAGCAGCAGGTGTTCTGACTTCCACTGTGTATGTTTAAGACTAGTTAGCACACAGTGAAACTTCTGTCTACAGAATCTAGCTAGTGACTTTTTAAGACTAGTTAGCACAAAGAAGAACGAAGGTGAGCCAAAACTAGACAGTGAACTTAATAAACTAGTTGGAACCATAGACTGTATGTGGAATGGACAGCGTGGCTCTGCTTTTACAAATTTTTTATTTTTGATGCCAAAAGGAGTCGCCAATGGCTGCCAGAGTCTGTGCGGTAGAGAATTTGGGTGAAGGTTTCTTATAGCCTCGATAAAAAGTACACATGAACAGCAGCTGTTAATCATTGTAAAATGAAGCTAATAACTCGGCTTTTAACATCTGATAACTGAGGAAAAACCAACTCCCCCGAAAAAAGAGGACTTGAACACAATGCAACTAAATAACATCTTCATACCACCGTAGTGTAAGGATGTGAGAAACATTTCTATGAGGTTTCATAATTTTTTAAAGTTTCACCACCTCTCATCTGGAGTGCATGAGGAGACAGAGATTTTGACCTATACTGCAGCCAGCCACCAGGGGGAGCAGTTTTTGTGGAGACCGCAGTTAGAGCTGATTGTCATGGCGTCCACTGATTATACAGTCTATGGTTAGAACTTATTAAAATTTCACTTTACTTAAAAGGAAAACAAGGCATTTACATGGTTAACAACCCAAACTAACATGTACTCATGCTAGCTAGTACTCTTTAAAGATGAGCAACTACACAAATGTAAGTAGCATCAAAGTACTAAAAAGGGCATGTGAACTTAGGAGGCTAGTTAGTACAGAACAAAAATGTATTAGTTAAAACTTTTTAGGTGTATTCAAACCAGCTGGTACACTTTGACTTGTTTTTCAGTTAAATAAAGTAGAAACTGTGGACTACAGTTAGCTGGTAAATTTCAATTAGCTTTAAGTACAAAAACAAACAAGAAAGTACAGATTACCTCTCACCATGGCTGGTAAAAATCATCCTTTTTAACAAGTAGGACTCAAAACAAAGTAATTATGTGTGTTTTCTGGACTTGTTACGCACATAATACACTGGTTCATGCACATAATGAATTAGTGGGAGCATGTTAAAGCCAGTTATTGCAGTATAGCAAAGATGATCTTGTTAGATTCACAATGACAGGAAAAACTATGTTGTTAAACACACTGAGAATCTGCTGCTATATAACCGATAATACTGAAAAAAGTTCTTTGTGACGTTTTAAAGAAAATGATGGATAAAAGCTTCTGTTGTAATGGTTAATCTACAAACCTGACAAGTGATACCAAAATCTGTAGCTTATAAATGATATTAATGTTTCTCTGTGTTTTGCATAAATCAGTGAGAACACTGAATGTTTCAGTTTGGACCTTAGAATATAGAAAAATATAATCTTTCAAAACTTAAAATCCCCAAATACCTCAGAGATCCTCTGAAGACTAAAAAACATATCAGTCTTTCTTTTTACTCTGTTTTCATCTTTCAGCAGAGATCGATTTTTCCTCGCTCTGTGACCCACTGACCTCCAGGTACAAGTCCTGCTGCAGGTGAATAAGACAGGTGAATCCTCACACAAAAGCAGACACTCTCTATTTCTCTCATTCACTCATGTATTCAAGTGCTGCCTCTGGGACACAGACGGCTCAGCAGAATCTCAGAGTACACCTGGTTCACTGGTCCCCTCACGTGATAGGATGAGGCTTTGGGAAACACCTCTTGATCCGTGTCTGGCACGTCTGATTGGCTGCTGAGTCCAGGAGCAGTTTTGGTAGCTCTGGTTCTGTTTGTTGGGGTCGTTGTGTTTTCTGAAAGGCTGGAGGACTCGGTCTTTTCCACCTGAAGAGGAAGTTATCAAGAGATTTTTGTTTTTTTCTCCCCCTATATCTGAAAAACATGATTTGGAGGATGACCCTGGGGTTATTGAGCTTTTAATTTCCCGTGCAATGAATTGATGTTACCTCATGAAAGTGGCAGGCACACCGTCCCTGCAGGAATTCTTTGTAACGACCCATCGTGATGCTAAACGTGTCGATCACCTCATACCCATGATACTTTGCTGTGGAGATGATGTCACTGTTCTCTCTGTAGAGCTGCTGGATCTCTCTCTGAAAGATGGGTAATGAAACAACAAAAGAAAAGACAAGAATAGGAATTGTGAGGTTTAACATAAAAAGAGATGGTAAAAGATGAACTTGTTAGCAGCACAAAACAGAAACGTACCAGAGTGAGAGAGCGGATCCCGTCTACAGGGAGATGGAAACCCATCCCCAAAGATTTCACTACCACCGTGACATCACTGAGAGACTCTCTGGGGTAGAAAACAGTGACAGAACAAAAATGTCTCTTTATAGATAACGAAACCCTGAATGTGATTCCTCTGGAAACTGGCAGGAGTGTTGAGGTCAAACAGCTGTTCAGCCATCACAACATACATCAGGTAACTAAAACAATGTGAATTTTCACCGGAGAACTAAAAAAGGCGTACCACAGGGCTCCATGCTGGTCCCCCTGTTATTAGGTTTTTTTGTATACAGCAATACCCTAATGATATTGTGGTATAAACATTTAAATAAGAAATGTCCCTTTTCTGAAGCTAACTGCCACATGATTCTTCTCTGAGTAAATAATGGTGTAATTTATTTGCAGCTTCTTACCTGTCAAGCACCTCCCTGACAGTCCTCAGGTGATCGGTGTTGAGCCACTGAACTCCACCCACCACCAGAACTGTCATGTTGGAGTTCACCAGAGGTCGTGACCTTCAGGGAACACACAAATCAGCACTCTAACATCACATGACCTCCAAAAAAATATCACACAACAGTGAGCTCACCTGTGAATCAGCTGCAGTAGCGCTTGTCTGAAGGTGGGTCTGAGCTTTTTCTCCAACCAGAACTGAGGATAGTACGAGTAGCTAACCTGGGTCCGGCCTGAGTTCAGGTTCTTGTAGACCAGCAGGTCATGAGCCTTCCCCCAGTCCTCAAGAGTGGAGTTCACCTGCTCCAATAGGAAGTACATCATCCCCCGATTGGTCGAGTCCCCGATAAACAAAACCTGATGGAGCACAGAGGACACGTCTCCATCATCAGGTCACCTAGGACACGACACGACGAAAGTGAGGAAAGAGTTGGTTTTTTTGGTTTCAGGATCTCACCTTTCTGTCTGTCATGCAGTCCTGCAGCTGGGGGCGCTCCACTAACGGGTGATAACAGCCATCTGGTTGCCAGGCAACCTCCCTCCAATCACACGTTCTATTGTCAGAGCAGCTGAGACATGGGACCACCCAACGACCTGAGCCAGATGAGAGAGATGTGATAATTAACTTGTGGTTGTGCAGATTCTGGTTCTGATTTTGGTTTTAAATCCGACACAAATGGGAACACCTGTTCACAGGTAAGAAACAGGAAGTGACATCACACCTGGTTGGTGTCCTGAGCTGCAGGGTTGCATAGAGTTCTGAGTCTGGATGTAGGGCTCCAGACCACAGGAGAGCCCCGGCTGCACCAGAAGACCACAGTCCTGAAACACAAAGACAAGAGTGGTGAGGTCATGGCTCGAGTCTCATGCAGTGATTTCCACTACAGAGTCACGTCTATGGTACGACAATGAAGCTCCGCCCAGAATAAGTTTGAGGTCTTGTTCCTTTTGTATAAAAAGGTGTAATGTGTAAATTATTTGTAAACTACTAAATCTTGCTTTGATTAACATTTTGTTTCCCAGTTCTAGTGAAACTGGCACAGCAATCAGCAGTAAGACATTTCCTTTTGCTCCTCCTTGTGTGTTCCTCCTCTGATGTCCTTCTTTTCTCCCGCTCTCTGTAAATCAAAGGCACCTTCACCTCTTCCTCCTTCCTCCTTGCGACTGTTCCATCGTCCTCCTTTGGTCAGAGTTCAGAGGTCAAACAAACCACCCGGCTCGGCTCTGGGGCCCCGTGGGAGCCGACACGTCTGGCCCTGACATCAGAGCGGCCGCCTCACACACACGCACGTCGTCACAAACACACACTCCCTTCTTCTTCTCCTGCCGCAGGTTTCGGCGCGGCGGCGTCACATTCTGCACGCCGACGCTGCAGCTCGCGACAAAGTGAGACAAGAAAACTTAACAGGGATTTTCTTGTTCGTACCTGAGCTCGGTGTAAACGCTGCAGCAGGCCCATAACACACACACACACACACAC
>RPOG01005016.1:0-37230 GCA_008086565.1 Thalassoma bifasciatum | reverse complement strand
TAAAAAAAAAAAAAAAAAAAAAGTACTTGTAGTTAATTTTAGTTAGGGGTTTTCATAATGATACATCAGTGAAATAAATGCTGTTACAGTACAAAGAGTTCAATGCTGTCTTGATATGTTTGTTAAAGTTTATTTATTGAAAAATCAATGTTAAAATTGAGCTATGTTGAGATTCTGTTATTAAACAAATTATCATTAACCACATAAATGCACACAAAAGTACTGAAAACTGGTACCGTTGAGAACTGTCTGATACCTATTCCTAGGTACCGGGTATGGGTACCGCATCTGCTCAAATGTGACAGGTACCATCCTAATTAACAACAGGAGTCTGTGAGTCCCCCCTGTGTATTGGTAGACTTTAAATGTCACAGTAATGAAAAGATTGTATAATCATGACTATAATTTGGACAATTAAGCTTAATAAAGGGCTAATTTGAGTTATTTAATAGCTGGCATTAACAGTATAGGTGCTTCAGAATTGTAAGTACAGTACTTTAAATGTCATTTTGTTGAAATAATACATAGTATTGTCTCTGACCAGCACAAGTCAAATTATAAATCCTGTCTCAGAGACCAATTATGTTTGAGACTGGTGATAGGGATTATTGTGTAACTCTTAAAGGGATACCAAGAATAAGATTTGTAAACAGACAGAGAAACAGGCTGGAAACATGCTCTGTTCTTCTGCTCAGACTCACCTGCTCCAGAGCTTCAGCCTGTTTGGGGCTGAGGTCTCCCACCCGTCCACTCATCGTTCAGAGGATGAACAGACAGACAGATGGAGCTGATCACAGTGGAGTTAACAGACACACAGACACAGAGAGAAACAGCACCGTCACCGTCCAGAGCGACCAGCCCGTTTCTGTCTCTGATGACACCGTGTGATGCTCATCCACGTCCCGGCTGCTGCCCTCTCTTCTCCCCGCTGTCTGCAGCCTGCAGGTGGAGGAACAGGCGGAGGGAGAAAAATGTAAACAGGAGAGTCACTCACTCCGCCTGATACTGATTCAATCCAACCAGCTGACTCGGCCAAAGATAGGATAAATGAAGAGAGGCTTACTCGTGACTGAAAGGCGGAACCACAGAGAGGGAAGGTCCTTCCTCCTCTACGAGCAAGTCTCCACCCAGAGGCTTTAAACATTATCTTAAAGATAATATGGTATTCTTTAATTATTAGAAAATGATAGAAGAACTGCCATTAGAACACGTTGATAACATTCTAAATTCTAATTATAGCGCCCCCCAATCTCACTCACCCATTTTTTATAGAATAGAATAAAATAGAATAGAACAGAATAGAATAGAATAATCTTTATTGATCCCTCGTGGCGGAAATTTCCACGTCACAGTAGCTCACAAATATTCGAGGTGCAAACGATGCAACATTAAAATAAAATAGTAAAATAGAATAAAGTATAATAAAAAGAAAAATAAAACATAGATAAGATAAAAGAAAAAAAAGCTAAAAAAAATTAGCAATGGTAATAATAATTATAATAATAAAAATAATAATGGCGACAACAACAGCAACAAGAATCATTATTACTTATTATTATTATTACCACTACAATTATCATTATTACTAATAATAGTGAAGACTTTAGATACTTTCTCATGTTACTTTTCTTGTTTTATTTATTTTTGTTGTATTATTTTATCTATATCTTTTAATCACTCTGTGAAGTGTTCTTGAGAGCTTAGAAAGGTATTTTTAAATAAAATGTATTATTATTGTTGATATTTTTTCTATTATTATTATTATTATGATTATTGTTGTTGTTGTTGTTGTTGTTGTTGTTGTACAATTGTTAAGGGGGTTATATTTATATAAATCCTTCAAAATCATGTCTAAAATTATTCAAAAGATACTCTAGATACACTATCAAACACTCCCTGGGTTGCAGTGAAAAAGAGGGGTTGATAGTGGATATTTGATTTGTCACCTCAAACTTTCAATCTTAGTTTTTCTTTAAGTATGAGAAGATTTTGTAACAGTGACTCATCAATATTTAGCTGCTATCTGCGCTTCGTTATTTTCTGAGTGAATCATCTTCAATAGACAATCTTTGTGATTAATCCGTAAATCTCGCACTTGCGTAACCAAAAGTAAAATAATTCTAAAAATAAAAAGGCTCGTTTTCAAGATTTTGAAAATTATTCTACTTAGTAATACTACTAAAAATTGATCTAAACTATTTCAAACTGATTTCATAAGATTGGCATAACTGTACATCTATACTGAGGCACACTGAAGTGCTGGTATGTTTGCTTTTTACGCTCAAATAACTTACCAAGAAAACGGATATGACTTTCAATGAATTTAGATTATTCTTAAATTTAACAGAAGTGAAACCCCGTTTTGAAAGTTGCTTTCCAGCTGCATAAACGAAAATTACGTCGAAACGACAACAAAGGCGGAAGTACGATGCTGTAGTGTCTTGATTCGTTGCATTCTTCTTTGTTTGTGTTGAATAAACGGTTTGAAATTGTTGCTGCCAATTAGGAGTGAAACTACGAGTTTGAATAACACTTATAACTATTTTAAATAAAGCGTAAAATAAAGGTTTTAGATTTATTTTGTGTCAACAGGCTAACTCCCTCCTGGATGTTAACTGTTAGCAGCCTTCCGACAAGATAGTACACCTTACGCTATTTCCGGTTTCACTCGGAAGTTGCTTTTCTTGTTTACATTCTTTGACGTGTTAGCTAACTGGCGAACAAAAACGCTGGCAGCTTTCCTAAAATGACGGGTAACAGTTGATTAGTTTTATGTATTTAAAATAGTTTTAATCTTTTTTCCTCTGTGTTGTCATTCGGGTCATGGCTTCCACTCGGAGCGTGTTTCCTCTCTGGTTGTTGTTACCCCTTCTCCTACTGCTCCTGCTGCGGTGTTCGGGGCTGCTGGTTGCGGCGGAGCAGGTCGCGGTGGTGGAGGTTTTTCTGGAGCAGCGGCCCGGTGTCAGCGCTCTGTTCGAGGGGGAGGTGGTGGAGTCCAGCGGGGGCAGCAGGAGTTCCGAGCACCGGGACGAGGACCAGGAGGAGCTGCAGGGAGATCTGGTGCTGGTGAGTGACTTGCAGGGGGCATTTTGGCTGAAAGCTGCACGGGTTTGCTTCTGAACTTGCAACAACATATAACAAGAGAGAAGAGATAGTTATGGAGCCACTTATCAAAAACAAAAAGTTAAAATTTATGTCATTAGCAGTTTTGTATGAATTTGCTGTCCACGAGTTTTTCCATTAGAATAAAAATGCATGCAACAATAAATGTCGTGAAGCCCAGATAAATAATAACCTCTGTTTATACCCACACTAACACAGTGATCCTGAGCTAAGGAGCTTAATGAGCAGTGTAGCTTTAATACTGAACCTGCTGGGGATTTAAAGCATGTTTAGGCAGCTCACTTCTCATGGCAATGTTAGGAAAAGCTAAATCTGCCAATACACCACCTTCCAAATTATTATGCAATTATTATTTTGTTCTGATTTCACTAAATAGTCAATGCAAATGACAATCAACACAATTTTCAAGTCATCAACTGTTTAAGTATAATTCATTAGAGTGTAATAAACTAAATACAGTTTGCTTTATAATTCTGGTGCATTTACCCACCCACCCTTTTATTTTGCCCTAAGGTTCAGGATGAGGAGACGCAGGTGAGCAGAGGCAAAGATGAGGATGACACCAAAGAGCAGGAGCCGTGGATCGGGTTGGTACCTGTGGACATGGATGACAGCAAAGCCTCCACAGGAAACCAGGAATCCTTCGCTGATGCCATGGTCAATAAGGTAAGCAGCCCATGTTGCTCTGAAGCTGATTCGTTCATACTGTTTGGGAAATTTCTATGTAAATAAAAATGTCTCTATTTCTTTGGTTAAAGATGAAACGTGCGTTGGTCCTTGGAGCATCTGCGCTCATCATTCTGGCTCTGAACCAAAACACGGTCAGCGAGGTAAATCTACTTAGGGTTAATATCTGTTCCTTTAATGATTCAATATCAGTGTCATTATTCTAGGTAACTGCATCTCTCTGTTGTAGATGGATCTGTCTCAGGTGCTGTCTAAGCCCATCATTGTGATCCAGACTTCTGAAAATGTCACAAAGCTGATTGGAGCTCTGCTCAGGTAAACACATGAAATACAGTCTGTAATTGTAATAGATGCTGTTTCTTTCTTTTATTGACATTCTTACAGCATGTTCATACAGCTGCAAGCAGTAAAAATGGTCATAAGTCTATTGCACAAACCCAGGTCCACAGAAAGATAAGAAAACATGAAAAAAGTGTAGATTGTTGTCTCATAGAAAGAAAACAGAAAAAGCAAACGTTCTTTCTGTCTTTTTACATGATAACTAAGAGGACTCTTCATTCCCTCAACAGGGGTCTTCAAGCGACAGCTAAAATCACCTACAAGACGATCCTACAGGACAACCTGGTGAGCCCCTCAGTGTGTTTCTGAGTTGTTAGCACCCTCTAGCAGTGAGTGAACAGATGACAGACTGACACAGAGAGCATGCTGGTGTGTGTTCGGGCAGGGAGCCACGCTCACGCTGTGGTCCAGCTGTGGGCGATCGAGAGGAGGACGCTACGGAGAGTGGCAGGGGGTCATCTGCACGGGGGAGACCAACTCCCAGGTCCAGGTGGGAGACCAGAGCAGAAGATAGCATTTAGCACTGCTGACGTGTTTTTTAATATTAGGTTTACATAAGACGAGAGTTCAGCAGGTCTTTGGATGCAGAACGTGAAAAGTTTGTCTGTTGATGCAGATGTTCAGTTGATATGACTGTAATTACTTATGTATGAGCTCAGAAAAATGCATGTGTATGAGTATTTGTGTGTGTGTGTTTGTAGAAGTATCTGCAGCAGCTTTGGGACACAGTTCTCCTGGTGGCTCTGATCCTCAGTACAGGAGTCATTGTTCAGGCTCGCTGGCAGTACCAGGACCAGCAGCTCCATGACGATCTACAGGTAAACACTTATGTAAACTCAAGATCTTAATCACACTTTAGCACATATTTGCTTGAAATTTGCACACAGCTAATCCTGAGATACCTCCTGTGAGAGAGAACTATATGTCCTAGAAGAATTTCCCCCTGCAGTGATACCTGTAACCTGTTCTGCTATCTCGTTCTTTAGCTCCTTCCTAAACAGGACGTCCTGAAAAGAATGTCGTCTCTAAAAACTAAAACCTATCGTCGGCCCAAACGCTGGTGTGACCCAACCCAGCCGGCAGAGACCGACAACTGTGCTGTGTGTCTGGAGCCGTTCAACAACAACCAGGTGACTCACAATGAGCGAAGTGGATCAATACCTGTCAAGACCTTGGTTTCTCCCTCTTTTTCTTCTATGAGGGCATAAATAGTTTCAGAAACACACAAACTGCACAAACCAGATAATTGAGCAGTTATACGAGATCATGTGTGTGAGTTAAATGTGTCTTTGTCATCTCCTCAGTGTCTGCGGGTGCTGCCGTGTCTTCATGAGTACCACAGAGAGTGTGTGGACCCCTGGCTGCTGCTGCAACACACCTGTCCTCTGTGTAAACGCAGCATCCTCAGTGAGTTTCAAACATCTTTACAGTTAAAACACAGATGAAGGATTAAAATAAGTGAAATCACACAACAAGGAATCAAGGAAAGTTTCAGGAAATCACAGGACATAAGGTCTATACCTCCATCTTGCCTTAATTAAAAAGCTTTACTGATCTTAATCAGTGCTGAATAAGTTGCAAAACTAATATAATTGCCATTATTTTCCCTACATTGCAATTGCAATTTATTGTGCCATTTTTTAGGTTCCCCATCTCATGTGTTGTTGATATTTTCATTTAGTATTCTTGATTTGAGTAAGAAAAACATACATAACAGAAAGAAATAGGATTTTGTAAGAAAAAAAAATCCACGATAAAAACTGTTTGCATACACAAGTACATTTAAAGAAATGAGAATATCATGAGAAGTTAAATATTTCTGGTAACTCATTTCAGAAAATGAAACCCAGATATTACAGAGACTCATTGTAAATAGAGTGAATTATTTAAAGAGTTGGTTTCTTGAAATGCTGATGTTTGTGGCTTGTAGATAATAAAAACCCAAAATTCAGTATCTCAGAAAATTATAATATTACATAAGTTCAATAAAAGAGAAATATTTTGAACAGAAATGTCAGGCCTCTGTCTTGAAATGTTTTGCTTCTTTCTGATCATCTTCCAAGTTTTCTCCTTTTTTCTGCCCCTTTTTATTCATTTTTGATGCTTTTCTACCATTTTTGCCACCTTAAACTTGTATTTATTACAACTTTTCACTGTTTAGATTGTTGCTCTTGCAAAGGTAGTTTTCAACAACTTGTCTCAAGTTGAGGAGCAGAGTTAAGTTACACTGGTATAGAGCATTAAACATCTATTGTAAAATAGCTACCTGGTGTTCTGACACATTTCAGGTTACAAAAATATTGCAGTCTGACTTAATCTGATTTAATCTAATTTCCAGTTAATTTGTTAGCTCTAATCTAATTGATACTTGTTTTTATTCATGCATCTTTTCCCCCCTCTCTCCAGGCAGCGTCTGCAGAGACAGTTAATGTTTGCCCCACCATGAACTCAGCAGCAGCAGCAGCAGCAGCTCTGCCCTCGTCTCTTCCTCTGTGTCACTCCAGTAGCCTTTTTCTCACGGACCTCACCTCCTCCTCCTCCTATTGGGAGCAAATAGAAACTTTTCCCAGCAGCCAGCAGCTCGCCTGGACTGTGGAACAGTCTGGTACTGACGTCTGGGACATTCAGTGGTAGTATGAAGACAATACTCTGAAGTACTGTACGTTTCTGAAGAAGTACTGTGGTGTGTGAACAGTACTTCTTCCTGGGATCATGTTACTGTACACTTGTTGACGTACTGTTGTGTTTGGTTGATCCACAGCAGTGAAGATGTGACTCTGCTCTGCTTCTGTACAGAGCAGAGTGATCATGTGTTTGGTTTTGATAACCCTGAGCCAGTGTTAACACGTCAGTCATCTCTGCATGATTATTAAAAGCTTTATGATTCTTAACATGAGAGGTTGGTTGACGGATTAAATGTTCACTTTAGGTCCAAATGATGTCAAAAACTCGCTTTAAAGTGGAGTTTAAACTGAACAGTCTGGCCTCCAGCTCTCTGTTTTCTCTTTAATGTTAGCTGTACAGGATGTTGTTGTTCAGACGTTGGAGCAAATGTTGAAAAGTGTTTGCACTTTTTCTTAATATGCCTTATGACTAAACCAGAGAGAGAGAAACACCCCAACAGCAAACTGAATTACACTTAAAACTTGAAACGCGTGTTACAGTAACAGTAGCTGATGTAGTCCTGTTTTAGTCAGTGATACAGATTGTTAACATATAAGCTGGTTTTTTTTTTTTTTTTGTAGAGTTTTTGGCCAAAGTGGAGTTTTCTTTACTTTGTGTCTAAGGTTTGTGGAAAGCAGATGTAATCAGAACTTTTCATGCTCTGACACAAGGCTGCACAGGTGATCCTTCAAAATTTTTTACTGAGAGGCAGCATCATCATCATCGACTACAGTTGTGGTTTTCTTCTTCTTAAAAGAGGCACCTGTCTAGATTCTGGTGCTTTCTGACATTTAAGGATCTCGACAGTCTAATTTTCTTGTTCAAAGATCTTTAACACTCACAAGTTTATACAGAAAATAAGATACGACACCAGCAGTAAGGCTTCAAAGCTCATGCCGCTTCTAATGTCAAAATTAGTGCCACTCAGCAGATTAGAGGTGCAAAAAAGAATATGTGCTGACGTTCGTTAGGTTTGTATGGAAGCTCATTTGTACAAGATAAAAAAAGAGACTTACAGTAGAAAAAAAATAAAACAAAAAAACTCGACAAACAGACTTCCCTTAAAATATAAAGTAGGGAAACTTGACCTGAAAAATAAAACAAATGGGAAGACCTGACCAAAAAGGAAAACTTGTCCTTCAAAAATTAATACAAAGAAATAGGCTCATGTTGTTTTGTAAATACACCACACTGTTATTCATACACCTAAGAAAATACAGCATTGACTTAAGTTAAATTCATTATTTCAACTGGTTCCTTCTGAAATGCGATGAGTTAGTTCAAAGCAATAATTTCAAGTTCAGCTTAGTTGACTCTGAAATAATTGCTTTCAACTAACTTAATACATTCACATGCAACCAGTTGAATAAAGAAATTGATAAATTCAAAGTCATTGTTTTATATTTTGTGTAGGCAGAACTTTGGAGGACCAGGAAGGCACAACATGAACCAGGTTTCTTTTTTGTCCAGGTGATGTAGCCATAGTTATTGTTTGTTATTAGGGCAAGTCTAACTATTTTCTTTTTCTATATTT
Source organism: Thalassoma bifasciatum (assembly GCA_008086565.1). NCBI lineage: Eukaryota > Metazoa > Chordata > Actinopteri > Labriformes > Labridae > Thalassoma > Thalassoma bifasciatum. The sequence continues at coordinate 28,883 of RPOG01005016.1, read as the reverse complement.
GTATGGGGTCCAATATGTTTGTCATTATTTTCTTTGTTATGTATTTGTTTAAAGCAAGTCTTCCATTTATTAAAAAAAAAATTTCAGTGTGTAAAAAATTTTTTTTTTCAGCCAGTGTAAACAACCTGAAAAAAGATGAGTCATGTTTTTGATTTGGGTTTTTGGCCAAAAAATTCTTCTTTAAATTCTTAGTGCCACTGCTTAGAGTAACAGCCCAACTAGGGGCATATTTGATGGTATTCTTTTTCAGGGAGAGTTTGGCTGTTTGGCCGAACTTGCTTTTGCGCAGCAGTTTCCTGTTTGATGTACAGACTTGAGAGTGTTATCAAAGTCTTGGCAAGAAATAACATTTTTTAAATGTTAAGTTAACCAGCTTCAGACAGAGAGTTATTTGAGTGTGTGGAAACATTAAGAAGAGAACCGATAATATTTTAACCTCACTGTGCAGCCGTATCTGAAACTTCTACGACACATTGTACCGAGAAAGAAAAGGGTCAAACTCAAAGATGTCAAAACATATTTATGTATTTATTTTATGATTTTTGCAATGTCAACTCCAAAAAGCAATTCCAAGTGCTTTTTCTTGTTACAAAATGCTCTGATAGATGTGTTCTCATTATAGAAAATAGAATGTGCACGGGAACGTGTAGGAGAGAGGAGGTTTCCCAACCCTCCTCTGCAGCACGTGCTTCCAAACACATCGACGGCATCATCAATATGAGACGATCAGATCTCTCTCTCTCTCTCTCTCCACAGGCTGAAACTGACAGATGACATCACATGCATGCACTTTAACGTATCATGCAGGTCAGCCTTCACACTCGCGCGGGATGAGTAGAAAGATTGTTACATGGATTGATCAGCAGGTCAGTTATTGATCTTCCAGCTACATAAGAAACCTCTGTCTCAGTTTGAACGCTGGATTTCTCTTCCTTTTATTCCTATGTGTCTATTTAAAGATGATGATGTCAAAGAAACTTCATGGATCATTCTGGATCTTGAGAATAAACTGATTTGTTACTTGGCAAAAATAAAGGTGTTATTCTTTGTCCTTGGTTTCTAAATCTCTCTCAGGACTTTGGTTTGAATGTGCTATAAAAGAAAAATGTGTCAGTCAAAGAGTTCTGCTTCATTCAGGCTCACACTGTAAAACTAGGTGTTCAGAGTTTCAAACTTCAAATCAATCTGCTGGCAGCGTAACAAAGAGCCAAACAAGATGATAAACTGCTGCAACTCTTCATCACCAACTGAAACCTCTGTGATTTACTTCTTTGGGAACAGACGTCCTGATACTAATGTGTGACACAAGGATGAATCACCAGCGCCTAATTCACAACCCAGCCCAGCTTTTCTCTCCTTTCACTGTCTCACACTTTCCTGTCATCCCTCCCTCCTTCCATCAGTCTGTCACAGCTCAAGCAGCCAGCTCTCGCTCAGGTCAGGAGGGGATCATGCCTTTGTTCCTCTTACGATCGGCCATGGTGCGGCGGTTGTGGTTCCCCACGCGGTTCTTGTTTGCCTCTTTCTTGCGCCGGTCCAGGAATGTCTCCAGGGTTTGTCCTTGGCCTTTGGGCTGACCCACCACGTTACTGGGGCGCTCAGGTCGGTACCTGGAGGGAGAGGGTGAAGAGAAGTTGACCCAAGTGTCGAGGGATACATCAAAGAAGTAAGATGGATGAACAGTGCAGGGTTCCTACAGATTCACTGAAATTATTCTCCAGGACATTTTCAGACACTACAGACCTGTACTCGAACACTTTTCAACTTACAGTTGCTAGGTGTTAAGTCTGAAAAGTTGCTAATTCCAGTAGCAAAGTTAATTGAAAGCTCTGGGTTACAGAACTGATCTACGTGAAAATGGGTCGATGACGTGACACCCACTTTTTCTGTCCAACTGAACCGGTTTAAAATCACTTAAAATCCATCTAAATACATCCATTTCTAACGTGTTTTGTACTCACTGACAAAATTATGGAGTATTTGCACTTATATTTCAGTCATTATATACAAATCATTGTTGTCTGAAACTGTTCATTATATGAAATATCATCTGGTGTTACCATCAGGGAAACACTATTTCGAGACTTTAATTTTGAAATCACCTCAAGGACAGGGTAACCTATCATCCAAACACATCTGAGGAACCCAATGAAACACCTGGAAGCTTATTGAGTCTTTCTCATATTTGCAAATAAACCACATTTTTAACGACTGTAAGGAACTAGCCACCGTCTTAAGCTGTTTATTGAACTACTGATACTTGTTTAACTATTAGTAATGTTAAAGAAATAAATTCATTTTAAGACAAATTACGGTCGCCCCCATGTTTTCCATGACTGGAGAATCAGTCAATCATTTTCCAGGTTTTCCAGGATGTTTGGGAACCCTTGACAGTGTGTGGGGCTGCAGAGAGAGAATGACTTTACCCTTTCCTCTGCTGCATGGCAGCTCTTCTGGCTTCAGCTCTTTCTCTCAGCAGAGCTGGATCCTGCACAAACTGGTCCCTGTTTACATTGTTCTGAAAGAAACAGATTCATGAAAAACAGTCAGTGTCACAAAAAGGTAAACTCTGTATTCATCACGTTTTTAATTAAAGTTTTAACGACAACATGAATGTAAAAATAAACCTTGTATTTGAAGATCTTTGATACTTGGAAAGTTTGTGAGATAGTTACATGTTAACGAGTTGGAAAAACTATCTAAATGTTACCAACAAAGTCAGGACAGTCTGTTTGCTGATTTGAGCTCATAAATCACAAAAAGAAGAAAAGTATAAATAAACTGTTGTTGTTGTTTCTTTTTGAACCATCAGTGTAAAACACCAACAGTGATATTTTAGAGTAAAATCTTTACAGAGCTTTTAAAGGATTAAGTGTTAAAAATGTGTTCTCAGTTATATTTGATTTACTGTTCTGGATTTCAATACCGGTATAGGCTCCTCTTCCTCATCTTCTTCTTCCTCCTCCTCAGGTTTGTTTCCTTTCCTCAGTACCTGTGGGACTGTGAAAGGTCTGCAGAGAACAAAAACACAATGTAAACAACATCTCCAGGTTTCAGACAGCACGATGAAAAAATGTGAGAGGAAAAAGAGCAACGCTTCTTCTCACCTTCTGTTCAGCAAACTCTCTCCATCCAGGTCGTTGGCTCCCACTTGGTTCATGTCGTACGTGTCGTCGTACTCATCATCGTAGTCGTCCAATCCGTACGCTGATGGATCCTCGCCAGGCTGGATGACGACCTCGTCCACCACCGTCTCGTAGCTCTGATAGCGAGCTTTCTGCTCTGCTATGTGCTGCTTGTCGTTCAGGAGCTCTCGAGCGCTCTCACCTTTCCTGGAGGAGAAAACATCAAAGAGTTCATTAGAGCTGGGGGGAAAAACAGAGAAACTTGTTTTCCACCTCTAGCCTGAGTTTCTACCTCCTGCCCTTCCAGATGCGGGACATGTCCACCTGGTCTCTGCGGAAGACGTCGAATTCATCGTCATCAAAGACGTTGGATCTGACATTGAGAACATCTGGGAGCTCCTCCACCACCGGCCTGGAGTAATAACCAAACAGCAGTCAAACACACGGCTGTGACAGATCATTTCTCGTCTATCACTCTAATTACCTGAAACAATTGGTTATTAATTTGATGAACTGTTACTCGCTCTGTCTCAGCCTGAGTTGTTACCTCGGCATGGCTCGGTCCAGTTTGTCCAGGTTTGGGGTCAGTCGATCCTCCAGGATGTTGTTGATGACCAGCTCGGAGTTGTAGTTGTATTCCTTCAGACAGGCCAGCAGGAAGCCTTCACCTAGATCAGGCAGCAGATCCCGGATACACGTCAGCAGAGACTCCAGCTCAGCCCCGCTCACCGGACACACCGCGCCCTGATCACACCATCAAACACCCACCATGAAGAAAATCATCACAAGTTATGATCAAACTTTTATCTTTTCTGAAGGATTCTGAGTTATTATAACCACCTTTAAATTTAGCTCTCATTACCATAGAACTCACATTGTTTCCTTTTTGGGGAACATCCAACATGGCCTCTGCTCCTATCGGACTCTGTCGCCCTCTTTCTGCTTCTCTCACCTCCTGAGGTTTGAATCCAGCTGAAGAGGAAGCTGCAGCTGCTCCCTGATGTGCCGCCATCGTTTCCTGATGAACCTGGCTGTGCGGTCTCCGTCGGCCCACGCTGTCCCAGGCGCTCTGCACGCCCTGGAGCAGGTAGGACGTCCGGGTCTCATCACTGAGGGAGGAAAGAGGTGAAGGAAAGATACAACCTCTAATGATGTTTAGAAATAGAAGTACAACTCAATTCACATCCAAAATCTGTTTTCATTCAGATATTTTTATCCAAGTGAACAGGATACATGATGGGGAGGGCCTGCTGGAGGAGGCTGATGTCATCTGCAATGGGAAACTGCTCGTCATAGTCTGATAAAAACCTGAAATACAGTAAAAACATGTGTCAAAGTTACATTTAAAAAGGAGGAGGTGACAAACTCAATCATCAAAATATTTTTTTTACCTTTTCTCAGGTAAAAAAGACGTGAAATGTTGTAGGAGCTCCTCTGCAAATGACAGTGTGTTCTCTCCCCTAAAGGAAAACAAAGTTCAACATTATTTATCAAAGTGTGCATGTGCAGTGTGATTTTTTTTTTTAGCCATCAGGCATGTTAGGAAGGGTGACCGTATTCTAAAAACCCAAAAAGAGGAATTCCCTTCCCTTCCAGAATTCTCTTGGAGATACTGTAAAAATACCCAAAGATCCTCAAGGATGACAAAGTAGCTTCAAGACCAATACATGTTTTTAAAACACTTGTTTTCTGTTTAAAGTGGTAATTTTCTAAAATGTTAACATAAATGATGCACAGAAGCCTATTTCCTTTTGTTAACAATATATAACTGAAAAACTTCCTTTGTTGAGGATTATTTTATGCCCATACCATGTCATAATTTTGAGATAAAGGTCAAATTACTGAGCAAAAAGTCAAAATTACAACTTCTGTTATCAATTTAGACTTTTTCTCAGAATTTTGGATTTTTGTCTCAAAGTCTTGACTTTATATCCTGAAATCTTGACTGTTTTCCCACATTACTTTGACTATTTATCTCAAAATGTTGACTTTTTATCCCAATTCCTTTTGTTTATCTCAAAAATTCAACTTTTTATCTTAATATCTGAAGCTTCAATCACACAAATTTTGACTATTTTTCTCAGCATTTTCACTTTTAATCACAAATTTTTGACTTCATATGGGCCAATAAAACTTCAGAACACCAATCACGACCATGACGAAAAGAGGGGTATTATATCTGTAAGTTATCTATAAAAGTGCATTTCCACTTCAGCATGTTCTGCCTAATAGCGCAAACAGTTAAAGCATGTTTTTGTGCATGAGCAACATCTTGACAGGTTGGTGCATCCCAATAATCACCTAGTGCAGCACTTTATTATAAATATCAATGGTCCATAGAACAAGCTGAAAAAACCCCCAGACATAATTTTGCCACCAAATAGGAGGACATGTCCCAGTAAAAGAGGACTTATGGTAACCCTAATTCTAGGAGTAAAAAGTCTCACCCCTCCAGAATGGGCTGCAGGCAGGTGTGATTGAGCAGCAGGTGAGTCGTCTCTACCATCTTACGGCAGGAATGAGACAACCTCTTCCACAGGTCGTCCTGCAGACTGAGGACGGATCAGAATGTTATTGACCTTCATTCTCTACTTTATGTAATAGCTGGGTCTCCTACTTTAAAATATAAGCTGCTGGAAGAGCTCACCTTTTATCATCAAAGTTTCTTTTCTTAACCGCCTTCTCGAGGTCAGGCACAGCCGTCTCATAGAACGCTGTCAGTCTGCAGATACATGAAACAAAGTTCACGTGAAAGGCCTGAATAAAAGTGTGGCTGTGAAACATCATGAAGTAATCTGTTCACCTGCTGAGGAAGCCGTGGGAGTGAAAGCTGGTGCAGGCGGCAGGGTAGATGTCCAGGAAGGCATGAATGGTGGTGGTGGAGTCACACAGGTACAGAATAATATCTACAAGTTCCTGAAAGAGAGAAGAAAACACAGAAACCTCTCCAGTAATTTGAATTTATGGTTGCTATGTGCTGTGAATCTCTAACTGTGTCAACATCTCACATCTGTCTCCATTGTCAAGCATCTCATTAGATGTTGCAATAAATCCAAAGGTGCTCAATAATGGCAGGTGAGTGTGTGTTTGTCTAACCTGTTGGCTCATGGTCATGGCAGTAGGCTGTTTGTGTGCATTCAGTTTCATCGGCTCCATGGCGGTGGCCCCCTCACACTGAAGACCACATTTATTCAGGATGGTGTCAAACACCTGCAGAGGATGAAGGGCAAACAAAAGGAGGATGTATTTTATCCATGTCACCAGAGGAGCTTCAATGAGGCTTTACAGCAGTATAAACCAGTATAAACCAGAACAGACTGAGGCACATTTATTAAAAGCTACAAACAGCAATGATCATGTATGACTCAATCAAAGCTGCAGCCTCTTGTAGCACGATCTTATAACCTGCTGCTCTTGCACCACAGTCCCCAAAGTAGAATCAATAAAGAAAATATTGGTCCCATTAGCATTTAGAAATAACCTTTTTTGGCACTGATAGCCTCATTTTAAATTGGGGATTATGACCAGGCATATATAGATATGAGACTTTTTCTCGATCACTTAGAAAGTCATCACTGTCCCTTTGAGGATCCAAAGAAATCAATCCATGGCATCACCAAAAGAAATGTATAAATTGGTAGTCTTATAGTGTTTTCTATGTTCAAAATGTATGTTTTCAAATCGTCTAAGATTTTAACATTAACATAAAGCTGGATTAGTTAAGTCTCACCTGTAACACAGTTGGCACTGTCTCATCCAGGTCGCCGTAGTAGGACGGCTGCTGAGTAAAGATGTTCTCTAAAAAAAAAAAACATCATGAAAGTGAGAAGAGAATGACCAATTTTAAAAGAAAAGAGGACAGCAGCTTTCTGGTCAAAAATTAAAATCAAATATCTAACCTATCATCTTATGCAGCAGCTGGCCGTTGCCCTTTCCAAAGAGCACGCACAGATCGAGCAGTTTGGGAATGTCAAAGAGGAAGTTCTCGTAGATAATTTCGCCAAACACAGCAGGGGTGATGAAGTTATCCTGAGAAAGAGGAGGAAGAAACACACACAAAACAAGAACAGTGTGTTCAGTTTGTGGTAAATGGAATTTCAATCATAATCCCTCCTCTAGATTACATTTGTACTGCTCTTACCTTAGACTCTTTATGTGTAGCCATCCTGAGGAAGGTCAAGAAGACGGCTCTGTGGATGGAGCGCTGCATGTCGGCCACAGCCGGAGAGGAGGGCAGGCTGGTGAGGTCGAGGCCGCGGGGAGCTTGATGCAGGTATGAATCTAAGCATCTCTGCAGAGACTCGTCAAAAACCACCTGGAGGAGGAAGAGGAGGAGGAAAGCAGGGGGGAGGGGAAATTAGCAAGATGGAGAAAACAAATTCTACATGTTTTCTTGTTTTGGTGTTGTATTACTGTTGTCTTTGTGCAGGTCTTAAACAGGACATAGACGCAGAAAAAAGACAAGAGAAAATATTCTTTTCCCTGTACACCAGCAGTTAATTCCTGTTCTCCAAGTCGAATAAACCAGTTTGATTTTGGCTTAAGTCTTTTGTTGATGATCGAGAAGACCTTTAGCAGTCATACTTCTGTGACCCAGAAAGCAGTCTCTCACCTGACACCAAAACTTGTCATGAGGCAGTGCGAGCAGCCACTCCAGGTCGTCCGTGATAAATTTGGCATGTTCCAGAAACTCCTCTACCTCAGCAGGGGAGCCGTCCTCAGGTGGGGACTTGTAAGGCACGAAACAGCGCTCCTCCTTCCTGGCCGGGTGCTGAGGAGAATAGAGTGGAGCAGTTTGAGTCCGTTCGCCTGTTTTCACTACGATAACTGATTTTCTTATTTCTTCTGGATGTAACAGAGCTCACCAGAGCAGGCAGTGTGTGTTCTCTCCCCAGAGAGTCGGGCTCTGTAACCTGCTGCTCATCCAGAGGCACTCGAGCACAGGCCATGACTTCTTCCTCTCTGGTTTTCTCTGCAAAAACACAACAGTAGAAACAAACTCTATATTCATATCATATAACATTTTTATTGTTGTCACCTCCAGATATTGCTGTTTCATGATGGGAAAAGGATCAATTTCTAAATGAAAACATCCTATTTACAACCTGATATCATGTTTTAAGTTAACTGGATTTACCAAGTTAAGTTAAAGTCCACACAAAAAAAATCATAAATACACTTTTAGCTATTGAATAACAGTATGCTGAGTAAACAGGGTCAGTTTCTACCAGTGGTGGAAAGAGTATTGAAAATCTGTGCTCAAGTACAAGTACTGTTACATTGCTAAAATATTACTCAATCACAAGTAAAAGAACTGGTGTTAGAAAAATACTCAAATAAAGGTACAGAGTATTGGTCAAAAAATTACTCAGATTGTTAGTTACTTTTAACTGGTGATGTCACTGTCACCTCTCCAGATAGGGCTCTAAATTTCTGTTTTGCTTTACCAATAGTTAAAACCCTAACAATCAATAATCATTAATAACTGGTAAGATAGAAAACAAGTGTTTTTCGCTCATTTTGATTGGTTGTTTTTTTGTCTTTCTTTTTCTCATTTTAAGTTTTTATTTCCTTATTCAGCAAAGGTCTCAGGCAGACAGAAACAAAATTAGATGAGGTGCAGTTGCTGCCACGACTATTGATAGAATATCCATGAATACATTTTTAACTGGTTAAATTCTTAACACAAAATCAATTAGCAATCAATCATTAACATTTTTTGTTCTGTTTTGTTTTTCATCCATATGTCCTGGTTTACATTGGCTTGTTTGCTACTCAACTATGATTTTAAAAGTAACTATGTAGATTACATGGCATAATGATTACTTAAGTACAAGTAAAAGTACAGACTTGAAAATCTACTCATAAAAGTACAAGTACCCCAAAAAGAACTACTTAAACACAGTAATCTGAGTATTTGTAATTAATTACTTCCACCCCTAGTTTCTACTTATTCCCTTATTTCTTTTTTCTTTACACCACTCTTCATTTATTGACCTATTCAAAGGCCCCAGTGTTTAAGTTTGTAATGCTCAAATTTTTGATGCCAGTATTTTCACTTTAACAACAAATTAATTTCGGCTTAGAATATCAGATATCGGCCTCCTTGACTTCTAATAACAGGTTTTGATATCGATCCTGAAAAAAAAAAAAACATATTGGTCTATTTGTAGTGTGGACCCCAGCAAAACTAGCAACCACTTAGTGAAGCTAATGGAGCTTTAAAGACCTGCTTCTTTCATCATTTTGACTCCTTTTATTGACATTTATTTACGTTGACATTATTTATATGCATCCTTGTCTTGATTATTCATTCATAGATAATGTGTCGCTTCAGTGAAATCCACCTTCAGTTTCCTAAATTAACTTTAAGGATCAGATAAAGTGACTGAACGTAGTAACCTGTTTCAGCTGTTACACGACAAAGATCCCACTCATCATGGAGGTTTATTTACACAGCCAGCTAACTTTTGACTTTAAATCTTTGGAGTCTGATGACAGTACTTGCTGTCTCACCGGTTTTTAACCGGGTTTCACAGTAAAACTCACCTGACAGCCCGGTAATGAATGGAGGAGCTAACGTCCATGTAACGTTGCTAACGAGCCGGTGACTTTAAACTCGTCCTGTTGTGATTCATAAGAATTTATCAGAGTTAAAGAAGAAGAATGATGTCTCTCACCTCTCAAAGTGACTGAATGCAGCTCTTTTAAGCCATCTCATCACAGTCGTCACGTCTTTCCACAGTTTCAGTTTCCCAACGTTTACTAATCACCTGGAAGTGACATGTTTGTTGTCTCAGAGTGACGCATGTGCAGTAACACGGCGTCTCTTTGTCTCTATCGCCCCCTCGTGGGCACCAAGGTGAAGCGTCTGTCCGTGTAGATGTCTCAGGTAGAGACTTTACTGAAGCATTAACAGGCATTCATTATGTCAGAGTAACACTTTTAATTCCTAGAGTCTTAAAGATAATCAAGTTAACCCTCAGATTGGCTTCAGATTTACTCTGCTGCAAGATTTAGGGTCAATGACGTGACGTCCCTTTTTTGTGTCCGAGTGCAATATTTCCTTCCATCATGAATTGAGTATTTCATCACATGTATTTCTTTATTCTATGAAACCTGTGTTATTTGAACACATCTTTAAACTATTAAAATATAACATGTTATTTTATGTTTTGGTACCTCAAACCCCCAAAATGTCAGGTGGTGCAACCGTCCTGACAAGTATCCATAGTAATTAAACTCTAAAAATTGAATATCAATTCTTGTAAATTGAAATTAAAAACACAGTGGCATTATTTTATGCTTGAACCTTTTTAAATAAAACATTCTTTGCAAATTAAAAGAATTTTAAAGCTGTTGAGAAATTTAAAAAACGTTTGTCCCATAATTTTCACCTTGTCAAATGTCAGGGTGGTGCAACCGTAACATTAGACTTTTATTTTAAAGTGAAGACAATAAAACAGGAAACAGGAAACTGCATCAGCCAGAGGACCCCAAATGACATTTGTGACCAAGTGGAAAAGTTTGTAGATTTCTCTGAAATACTGATAAAAAAGGTTTTTTCACTTCATTGGTGACTGGAACAATTTCCATGTCAGGTGGTACAACTCTGTACTCCACTAAACTCCGCTATACTCCACAATACTTGACAATACTCCACTATACTCCTTTATACTCCACAATACTCATCAATTCTACGCTGTACTCAACAATACTACACTATACTCCACTTTACTCCGCTTTTCTCAACAATACTACACTATACTCCACTATACTCCGCTTTACTCAACAATACTCCACAATACTCCACTATACTCGACAATACTCCACTATACTCCACTAGACTCCACAGTACTCCACAATACTCATCAATACTCCGCTGTACTCGACAACACTCCACCATACTCCACTATACTCGGCTTTTCTCAACAATACTACACTACACTCCACTATACTACACAATACTCCACTATACTCCACAATTCTCGAAAATACTCCACTATACTCCGCCATACTCCAATATACTCGACAATACTCCACAATACTCAACTATACTCAACTATACTCCACAATACTCCACAATACTCCACTATACTCCACAATACTCCACTATACTCCACTATACTAGACACTACTCCACAATACTCATCAATACTCCGCTGTACTCGAAAATACTCCACTATACTCCACTATATTCCGCTTTTCTCAACAATACTAAACTATAGTCCACTAAACTCCGCTATACTCCACAATGCTCGACAATACTCCACTATACTCCTTTATACTCCGCTGTACTCAACAATACTCCGCAACACTCAACAATACTCCACTATACTCCACTATACTCCACTATACTTGATAATACTCCACAATACTCATTAATACTATGCTGTACTCGACAACACTCCACCATACTCCACTATACTCCGCTTTTCTCAACAATACTACACTACACTCCACTATACTACACAATACTCCACTATACTCCACAATTCTCGAAAATACTCCACTATACTCCGCCATACTCCACTATACTAGACACTACTCCACAATACTCATCAATACTCCGCTGTACTCAAAAATACTCCACTATACTCCACTATATTCCGCTTTTCTCAACAATACTAAACTATAGTCCACTAAACTCCGCTATACTCCACAATAATCGACAATACTCCACTATAGTCCTTTATACTCCGCTGTACTCAACAATACTCCGCTATACTCCACAATACTCCACAATACTCCAGAATACTCATCAAAACTACACTATACTCCACTTAACTCCGCTGTACTAAACAACACTCCGCTACACTCAACAATTCTCCACTATACTCCACTATACTCCACTATACTCGACAATAATCCACAATACTCATCAATACTCTGTTTGTCTACCTAGAGAAAAAAGACCTGTAGACCAGATGAAATTTTTCATTTTGGAGGTGTGTTTTGTGACTTTTGAGAAGACTTTTGGCATGTGAGATGAAATGAGCAAACACAAAGGTACAGTGATTTTACCTTACCCTGCTTGTTTCCTTTTCCCCCAGGCTTGTCAAAGGGATCTCCTGCTTTCTGTACTGAACACCCACTCTGATAGCTCAGTTGGTAAAGTGGAGGACTGAACAGGACGGTATTCACAGCTGTACTATGGTCGCTGGTTCAACTCTCGCTCGAAGCATGTGCTTTTTCTAGCAGTTTCGACTGTACCTCAAATTCAATCAATGAGATCCAATGACGCTATTAATGCAACGTTAAATTGTTGGTCTGCCTGGAGAAAAAAGGCTTCTAGACCAGAGTTAAATTTTTCATTTTGAAGGTGTGTTTTGTGACTTTGGAGAAAACTTTGGCATGTGAGATGAAATGAGCCAACACAAAGGTACAGTGATTTTCCTGAACTGTGCTCGTTTCATTTTTTCTAGGCTTGTCAAAGGGATCTCCTGCTCTCTGTACTGTACACCCACTCTGATAGCTCAGTTGGTGGAGAGGAGGACTGAAGACACTGATTTGAGCAGTGATCCTAAGGTCGCTGGTTCATCTCCCGCTCGAAGCATGTGCTTTCTCCAGCAGATTTGACTGTACATCAGCTTAGATCAAAGAGATCCAATGGCCCTATCTATGTAATGTTAAATTGTTGGTCAAACAGAGAAAAGAGTCCTCAAGACCAGATAAAATTTTCAGTTTGAAGGTGTGTTTTGTGACTTTTGAGAAGACTTTTGGCATGTGAGATGAAATGAGCCAACACAAAGGTACAGTGATTTTCCCTTACCCTGCTTGTTTCCTTTTTTCTAGGCTTGTCAAAGGGATCTCCTGCTCTCTTTGCTGTATACCCATTGTGAAAGCTCAGTTGGTAGAGTGGAGGACTGAAGACACTGATTATAGCAGTGATCCTAAGGTCGCTGGTTCAACTCCCGCTCAAAGCATGTGCTTTCTCCAGCAGATTCGACTGTACATCAGCTGAGATCAATGAGATCCAATGGCCCTATTTATGCAACGTTAAATTGTTTGTCTACCTGGAGAAAAAAGACTTCTAGACCAGAGTTAAAGTTTTCATTTTGAAGGTGTGTTTTGTGACTTTTGAGAAGACTTTTGGCATGTGAGATGAAATGAGCCAACACAAAGGTACAGTGATTTTCCCTTACCCTGCTTGTTTCCTTTTTTCTAGGCTTGTCAAAGGGACCTCCTGCTTTCTGTCCTGTACACCTACTCTGATAGCTCAGTTGGTAGAGTGGAGGACCGAAGACACTGATTATAGCAGTGATCCTAAGGTCGCTGGTTCAACTCCCGCTCGAAACATGTGCTTTCTCCAGCAGATTCGACTGTACATCAGCTGAGATCCAATGGCCCTATTTATGCAATGATAAATTGTTTGTCTACCTGGAGAAAAAAGACTTCTAGACCAGAGTTAAATTTTTCATTTTGAAGGTGTGTTTTGTGACTTTTGAGAAGACTTTTGGCATGTGAGATGAAATGAGCCAACACAAAGGTACAGTGATTTTCCCTTACCCTGCTTGTTTCCTTTTTTCTAGGCTTGTCAAAGGGACCTCCTGCTTTCTGTACTGTACACCCACTCTGATAGCTCAGTTGGTAGAGTGGAGGACCGAAGACACTGATTATAGCAGTGATCCTAAGGTCGCTGGTTCAACTCCCGCTCAAAGCATGTGCTTTCTCCAGCAGATTCGACTGTACATCAGCTGAGATCAATGAGATCCAATGGCCCTATTTATGCAACGTTAAATTGTTTGTCTACCTGGAGAAAAAAGACTTCTAGACCAGAGTTAAATTTTTCATTTTGAAGGTGTGTTTTGTGACTTTTGAGAAGACTTTTGGCATGTGAGATGAAATGAGCCAACACAAAGGTACAGTGATTTTCCCTTACCCTGCTTGTTTCCTTTTTTCTAGGCTTTTCAAAGGGACCTCCTGCTTTCTGTACTGTACACCCACTCTGATAGCTCAGTTGGTAGAGTGGAGGACCGAAGACACTGATTATAGCAGTGATCCTAAGGTCGCTGGTTCAACTCCCGCTCGAAGCATGTGCCTTCTCCAGCAGATTCGACTGTACATCAGCTGAGATCAATGAGATCCAATGGCCCTATTTATGTAATGTTTTGTTGTTGGTCTACCTAGAGAAAAGAGACCTCTAGACCAAATAAAATTTTCATTTTGAAGGTGTGTTTTGTGACTTTTGAGAAGACTTTTGGCATGTGAGATGAAGTGAGTCAACACAAAGGTACAGTGATTTTCCCTTAACCTGCTTGTTTCCTTTCTTTTTAGGCTTGTCAAAGGGACCTCCTGCTTTCTGTACTGTACACCCACTCTGATAGCTCAGTTGGTAGAGTGGAGGACCAAAGACACTGATTATAGCTGTGATCCTAAGGTCGCTGGTTCAACTCCCGCTCGAAGCATGTGCCTTCTCCAGCAGATTTGACTGTGCCTCAGCTTAGATCAAAGAGATCCAATGGCCCTATCTATGTAATGTTGAATTGTTGGTCTACCTAGAGAAAAGAGACCTCTACACGACATAAAATTTTCATTTTGAAGGTGCGTTTTGTGACTTTTGAGAAGACTTTTGGCATGTGAGATAAAGTGAGTCAACACAAAGGTACAGTGATTTTCCCTTACCCTGCTTGTTTCCTTTATTGAAGGCTTGTCAAAGGGACCTCCTGCTTTCTGTACTGTACACCCACTCTGATAGCTCAGTTGGTAGAGTGGAGGACCGAAGACACTGATTAAAGCAGTGATCCTAAGGTCGCTGGTTCAACTCCAGCTCGAAGCATGTGCTTTCTCCAGCAGATTCGACTGTACATCAGCTGAGATTCAATGGCCCTATTTATGCAACGTTAAATTGTTGGTCTACCTAGAGAAAAGAGACCTCTAGACCAAATAAAATTTTCATTTTGAAGGTGTGTTTTGTGACTTTTGAGAAGACTTTTGGCATGTGAGATGAAGTGAGTCAACACAAAGGTACAGTGATTTTCCCTTAACCTGCTTGTTTCCTTTCTTTTTAGGCTTGTCAAAGGGACCTCCTGCTTTCTGTACTGTACACCCACTCTGATAGCTCAGTTGGTAGAGTGGAGGACCGAAGACACTGATTATAGCAGTGATCCTAAGGTCGCTGGTTCAACTCCCGCTCGAAGCATGTGCTTTCTCCAGCAGATTAGACTGTACATCAGCTGAGATCAATGAGATCCAATGGCCCTATTTATGCAACGTTAAATTGTTTGTCTACCTGGAGAAAAAAGACTTCTAGACCAGAGTTAAATTTTTCATTTTGAAGGTGTGTTTTGTGACTTTTGAGAAGACTTTTGGCATGTGAGATGAAATGAGCCAACACAAAGGTACAGTGATTTTCCCTTACCCTGCTTGTTTCCTTTATTGTAGGCTTGTCCAAGGGAACTCCTGCTTTCTGTACTGTCCACCCACTCTGATAGCTCAGTTGGTAGAGTGGAGGACCGAAGACACTGATTATAGCAGTGATCCTAAGGTCGCTGGTTCAACTCCTGCTCGAAGCATGTGTTTTCTCCAGCAGATTCGACTGTCCATCAGCTGAGATCAATGAGATCCAATGGCCCTATTTATGCAACGTTAAATTGTTTGTCTACCTGGAGAAAAAAGACTTCTAGACCAGAGTTAAAGTTTTCATTTTGAAGGTGTGTTTTGTGACTTTTGAGAAGACTTTTGGCATGTGAGATGAAATGAGCCAACACAAAGGTACAGTGATTTTCCCTTACCCTGCTTGTTTCCTTTTTTCTAGGCTTGTCAAAGGGACCTCCTGCTTTCTGTACTGTACATCCACTCTGATAGCTCAGTTGGTAGAGTGGAGGACGGAAGACACTGATTATAGCAGTGATCCTAAGGTTGCTGGTTCAACTCCCGCTTGAAGCATGTGTTTTCTCCAGCAGATTCGACTGTGCCTCAGCTTAGATCAAAGAGATCCAATGGCCCTATCTATGTAATGTTTAATTGTTGGTCTACCTAGAGAAAAGAGACTTCTAGACCAAATAAAATTTTCATTTTGAAGGTGTGTTTTGTGACTTTTGAGAAGACTTTTGGCATGTGAGATGAAATGAGTCAACACAAAGGTACAGTGATATTCCCTTACCCTGCTTGTTTCCTTTCTTTTTAGGCTTGTCAAAGGGACCTCCTGCTTTCTGTACTGTACACCCACTCTGATAGCTCAATTGGTAGAGTGGAGGACCGAAGACACTGATTATAGCAGTGATCCTAAGGTCGCTGGTTCAACTCCCGCTTGAGGCATGTGTTTTCTCCAGCAGTATCAACTGTGTCACAGCTTAGATCAAAGAGATTCAATGGCCCTATTTATGTCATGTTTAATTCTTGGTCTACCAAGAGAAAAAAGACCTCTAGACCAGAGTTAAAATTTTCATTTTGAAGGTGTGTTTTGTGACTTTTGAGAAGACTTTTGGCATGTGAGATGAAATGAGCCAACACAAAGGTACAGTGATTTTCCCTTACCCTGCTTGTTTCCTTTTTTCTGGGCTTTTCAAAGGGACCTCCTGCTTTCTGTACTGTACACCCACTCTGATAGCTCAGTTGGTAGAGTGGAGGACCGAAGACACTGATTATAGCAGTGATCCTAAGGTCGCTGGTTCAACTCCCGCTCGAAGCATGTGTTTTCTCCAGCAGTTTCAACTGTGCCTCAGCTTAGATCAAAGAGATCCAATGGCCCTATTTATGCAACTTTAAATTGTTTGTCTACCTGGAGAAAAAAGACTTCTAGACCAGAGTTAAATTTTTCATTTTGAAGGTGTGTTTTGTGACTTTTGAGAAGACTTTTGGCATGTGAGATGAAATGAGCCAACACAAAGGTACAGTGATTTTCACTTACCCTGCTTGTTTTCCTTTTTTCTAGGCTTGTCAAAGGGACCTCCTGCTTTCTGTACTGTACACCCACTCTGATAGCTCAGTTGGTAGAGTGGAGGACCGAAGACACTGATTATAGCAGTGATCCTATGGTCGCTGGTTCAATTCCCGCTCGAAGCATGTGCTTTCTCCAGCAGATTCGACTGTCCATCAGCTGAGATCAATGAGATCCAATGGCCCTATTTATGCAACGTTAAATTGTTTGTCAACCTGGAGAAAAAAGACTTCTAGACCACAGTTAAATTTTTCATTTTGAAGGTGTGTTTTGTGACTTTTGAGAAGACTTTTGGCATGTGAGATGAAATGAGCCAACACAAAGGTACAGTGATTTTCCCTTACCCTGCTTGTTTCCTTTTTTCTAGGCTTGTCAAAGGGACCTCCTGCTTTCTGTACTGTACACCCACTCTGATAGCTTAGTTGGTAGAGTGGAGGACCGAAGACACTCATTATAGCAGTGATCCTAAGGTTGCTGGTTCAATTCCCGCTTGAAGCATGTGCTTTCTCAAGCAGATTCGACTGTACATCACCTGAGATCAATGAGATCCAATGGCCCTATTTATGCAACGTTAAATTGTTTGTCAACCTGGAGAAAAAAGACTTCTAGACCAGAGTTAAATTTTTCATATTGAAGGTGTGTTTTGTGACTTTTGAGAAGACTTTTGGCATGTGAGATGAAATGAGCCAACACAAAGGTACAGTGATTTTCCCTTACCCTACTTGTTTCCTTTTTTCTAGGCTTGTCAAAGGGACCTCCTGCTTTCTGTACTGTACACCCACTCTGATAGCTCAGTTGGTAGAGTGGAGGACCGAAGACACTGATTATAGCAGTGATCCTAAGGTCGCTGGTTCAACTCCCGCTCGAAGCATGTGCTTTCTCCAGCAGATTCGACTGTACATCACCTGAGATCAATGAGATCCAATGGCCCTATCTATGTAATGTTTAATTGTTGGTCTACCTAGAGAAAAGAGACCTCTACACCACATAAAATTTTCATTTTGAAGGTGTGTTTTGTGACTTTTGAGAAGACTTTTGGCATGTGAGATGAAATGAGCCAACACAAAGGTACAGTGATTTTCCCTTACCCTACTTGTTTCCTTTTTTCTAGGCTTGTCAAAGGGACCTCCTGCTTTCTGTACTGTACACCCACTCTGATAGCTCAGTTGGTAGAGTGGAGGACCGAAGACACTGATTATAGCAGTGATCCTAAGGTCGCTGGTTCAACTCCAGCTCGAAGTATGTGCTTTCTCCAGCAGATTCGACTGTACATCAGCTGAGATCCAATGGCCCTATTTATGCAACTTTAAATTGTTTGTCTACCTGGAGAAAAAAGACTTCTAGACCACAGTTAAATTTTTCATTTTGAAGGTGTGTTTTGTGACTTTTGAGAAGACTTTTGGCATGTGAGATGAAATGAGCCAACACAAAGGTACAGTGATTTTCACGTACCCTGCTTGTTTCCTTTTTTCTAGGCTTGTCAAAGGGACCTCCTGCTTTCTGCAGTGTACACCCACTCTGATAGCTCAGTTGGTAGAGTGGAGGACCGAAGACACTGATTATAGCAGTGATCCTAAGGTCGCTGGTTCAACTCCCGCTTGAAGCATGTGTTTTCTCCAGCAGTTTCAACTGTGCCTCAGCTTAGATCAAAGAGATCCAATGGCCCTATTTATGCAACTTTAAATTGTTTGTCTACCTGGAGAAAAAAGACTTCTAGACCAGAGTTAAATTTTTCATTTTGAAGGTGTGTTTTGTGACTTTTGAGAAGACTTTTGGCATTTGAGATGAAATGAGCCAACACAAAGGTACAGTGATTTTCCCTTACCCTGCTTGTTTCCTTTTTTCTAGGCTTGTCAAAGGGACCTCCTGCTTTCTGTACTGTACACCCACTCTGATAGCTCAGTTGGTAGAGTGGAGGACCGAAGACACTGATTATAGCAGTGATCCTAAGGTCGCTGGTTCAATTCCCGCTCGAAGCATGTGCTTTCTCCAGCAGTTTCGACTGTACATCACCTGAGATCCAATGGCCCTATTTATGCAACGTTAAATTGTTTGTCAACCTGGAGAAAAAAGACTTCTAGACCACAGTTAAATTTTTCATTTTGAAGGTGTGTTTTGTGACTTTTGAGAAGACTTTTGGCATGTGAGATGAAATGAGCCAACACAAAGGTACAGTGATTTTCACTTACCCTGCTTGTTTCCTTTTTTCTAGGCTTGTCAAAGGGACCTCCTGCTTTCTGTACTGTACACCCACTCTGATAGCTCAGTTGGTAGAGTGGAGGACCGAAGACACTGATTATAGCAGTGATCCTAAGGTCGCTGGTTCAACTCCCGCTCGAAGCATGTGTTTTCTCCAGCAGTTTCAACTGTGCCTCAGCTTAGATCAAAGAGATCCAATGGCCCTATTTATGCAACTTTAAATTGTTTGTCTATCTGGAGAAAAAAGACTTCTAGACCAGAGTTAAATTTTTCATTTTGAAGGTGTGTTTTGTGACTTTTGAGAAGACTTTTGGCATTTGAGATGAAATGAGCCAACACAAAGGTACAGTGATTTTCACTTACCCTGCTTGTTTCGTTTTTTCTAGGCTTGTCAAAGGGACCTCCTGCTTTCTGTACTGTACACCCACTCTGATAGCTCAGTTGGTAGAGTGGAGGACCGAAGACACTGATTATAGCAGTGATCCTAAGGTCGCTGGTTCAATTCCCGCTCGAAGCATGTGCTTTCTCCAGCAGATTCGACTGTACATCACCTGAGATCCAATGGCCCTATTTATGCAACGTTAAATTGTTTGTCAACCTGGAGAAAAAAGACTTCTAGACCAGAGTTAAATTTTTCATTTTGAAGGTGTGTTTTGTGACTTTTGAGAAGACTTTTGGCATGTGAGATGAAATGAGCCAACACAAAGGTACAGTGATTTTCCCTTACCCTGCTTGTTTCCTTTTTTCTAGGCTTGTCAAAGGGACCTCCTGCTTTCTGTACTGTACACCCACTCTGATAGCTCAGTTGGTAGAGTGGAGGACCAAAGACACTGATTATAGCTGTGATCCTAAGGTCGCTGGTTCAACTCCCGCTCGAAGCATGTGCCTTCTCCAGCAGATTTGACTGTGCCTCAGCTTAGATCAAAGAGATCCAATGGCCCTATCTATGTAATGTTGAATTGTTGGTCTACCTAGAGAAAAGAGACCTCTACACGACATAAAATTTTCATTTTGAAGGTGCGTTTTGTGACTTTTGAGAAGACTTTTGGCATGTGAGATGAAGTGAGTCAACACAAAGGTACAGTGATTTTCCCTTACCCTGCTTGTTTCCTTTATTGAAGGCTTGTCAAAGGGACCTCCTGCTTTCTGTACTGTACACCCACTCTGATAGCTCAGTTGGTAGAGTGGAGGACCGAAGACACTGATTAAAGCAGTGATCCTAAGGTCGCTGGTTCAACTCCAGCTCGAAGCATGTGCTTTCTCCAGCAGATTCGACTGTACATCAGCTGAGATCCAATGGCCCTATTTATGCAACTTTAAATTGTTTGTCTACCTGGAGAAAAAAGACTTCTAGACCAGAGTTAAATTTTTCATTTTGAAGGTGTGTTTTGTGACTTTTGAGAAGACTTTTGGCATGTGAGATGAAATGAGCCAACACAAAGGTACAGTGATTTTCCCTTACCCTGCTTGTTTCCTTTTTTCTAGGCTTGTCAAAGGGACCTCCTGCTTTCTGTACTGTACACCCACTCTGATAGCTCAGTTGGTAGAGTGGAGGACCGAAGACACTGATTATAGCAGTGATCCTAAGGTCGCTGGTTCAACTCCCGCTCAAAGCATGTGTTTTCTCCAGCAGATTCGACTGTGCCTCAGCTTAGATCAAAGAGATCCAATGGCCCTATCTATGTAATGTTTAATTGTTGGTCTACCTAGAGAAAAGAGACCTCTACACCACATAAAATTTTCATTTTGAAGGTGTGTTTTGTGACTTTTGAGAAGACTTTTGGCATGTGAGATGAAGTGAGCCAACACAAAGGTACAGTGATTTTCCCTTACCCTGCTTGTTTCCTTTCTTTTTAGGCTTGTCAAAGGGACCTCCTGCTTTCTGTACTGTACACCCACTCTGATAGCTCAGTTGGTAGAGTGGAGGACCGAGGACACTGATTATAGCAGTGATCCTAAGGTCGCTGGTTCAACTCCCGCTTGAAGCATGTGTTTTCTCCAGCAGTTTCAACTGTGTCACAGCTTAGATCAAAGAGATTCAATGGCCCTATTTATGTAATGTTTAATTGTTGGTCTACCAAGAGAAAGGAGACCTCTAGACCAGAGTTAAAATTTATTTTGAAGGTGTGTTTTGTGACTTTTGGCATGTGAGATGAAGTGAGTCAACACAAAGGTACAGTGATTTTCCCTTACCCTGCTTGTTTCCTTTATTGAAGGCTTGTCAAAGGGACCTCCTGCTTTCTGTACTGTACACCCACTCTGATAGCTCAGTTGGTAGAGTGGAGGACGGAAGACACTGATTATAGCAGTGATCCTAAGGTCGCTGGTTCAACTCCCGCTCGAAGCATGTGCTTTCTCCAGCAGATTTGACTGTACATCAGCTGAGATTCAATGGCCCTATTTATGCAACGTTAAATTGTTTGTCTACCTGGAGAAAAAAGACTTCTAGACCAGAGTTAACTTTTTCATTTTGAAGGTGTGTTTTGTGACTTTTGAGAAGACTTTTGGCATGTGAGATGAAGTAAGTCAACACAAAGGCACAGTGATTTTCCCTTACCCTTCTTGTTTCCTTTCTTTTTAGGCTTGTCAAAGGGACCTCCTGCTTTCTGTACAGTACACCCACTCTGATAGCTCAGTTGGTAGAGTGGAGGACCGAAGACACTGATTATAGCAGTGATCCTAAGGTCGCTGGTTCAACTCCCGCTCGAAGCATGTGCTTTCTCCAGCAGATTCGACTGTACATCAGCTGAGATCAATGAGATCCAATTGCCCTATTTATGCAACGTTAAATTGTTTGTCTACCTGGAGAAAAAAGACTTCTAGACCACATAAAATTTTCCATTTTGAAGGTGTGTTTTGTGACTTTTGAGAAGACTTTTGGCATGTGAGATGAAATGAGCCAACACAAAGGTACAGTGATTTTCCCTTACCCTGCTTGTTTTCTTTTTTCTAGGCTTGTCAAAGGGACCTCCTGCTTTCTGTACTGTACACCCACTCTGATAGCTCAGTTGGTAGAGTGGAGGACCGAAGACACTGATTATAGCAGTGATCCTAAGGTCACTGGTTCAACTCCCGCTCGAAGCATGTGCTTTCTCCAGCAGATTCGACTGTACATCAGCTGAGATCAATGAGATCCAATGGCCCTATTTATGCAACGTTAAATTGTTTGTCTACCTGGAGAAAAAAGACTTCTAGACCAGAGTTACATTTTTCATTTTGAAGGTGTGTTTTGTGACTTTTGAGAAGACTTTTGGTATGTGAGATGAAATGAGCCAACACAAAGGTACAGTGATTTTCCCTTACCCTGCTTGTTTCCTTTTTTCTAGGCTTGTCAAAGGGACCTCCTGCTTTCTGTACTGTACACCCACTCTGATAGCTCAGTTGGTAGAGTGGAGGACCGAAGACACTGATTATAGCAGTGATCCTAAGGTCGCTGGTTCAACTCCCACTCGAAGCATGTGCTTTCTCCAGCAGATTTGACTGTACATCAGCTGAGATCAATGAGATCCAATGGCCCTATTTATGTAATGTTTTATTGTTGGTCTAGCAAGAGAAAAGAGACCTCTAGACCAAATAAACTTTTCTTTTTGAAGGTGTGTTTTGTGACTTTTGAGAAGACTTTTGGCATGTGTGATGAAATGAGCCAACACAAAGGTACAGTGATTTTCCCTTACCCTGCTTGTTTTCTTTTTTCTAGGCTTGTCAAAGGGACCTCCTGCATTCTGTACTGTACACCCACTCTGATAGCTCAGTTGGTAGAGTGGAGGACCGAAGACACTGATTATAGCAGTGATCCTAAGGTCGCTGGTTCAACTCCCGCTCAAAGCATGTGCTTTCTCCAGCAGTTTCGACTGTACATCAGCTGAGATCAATGAGATCCAGTGGCCCTATTTATGCAACGTTAAATTGTTTGTCTACCTGGAGAAAAAAGACTTCTAGACCAGAGTTACATTTTTCATTTTGAAGGTGTGTTTTGTGACTTTTGAGAAGACTTTTGGCATGTGAGATGAAGTGAGTCAACACAAAGGTACAGTGATTTTCCCTTACCCTGACGGTTTCCTTTCTTTTTAGGATTGTCAAAGGGACCTCCTGCTTTCTGTCCTGTACACCCACTCTGATAGCTCAGTTGGTAGAGTGGAGGACGGAAGACACTGATTATAGCAGTGATCCTAAGGTCGCTGGTTCAACTCCCGCTCGAAGCATGTCCTTTCTCCAGCAGATTCGACTGTACATCAGCTGAGATCAATGAGATCCAGTGGCCCTATATATCCAACGTTAAATTGTTTGCCTACCTGGAGATAAAAGACTTCTAGACCAGAGTTAAATTTTTCATTTTGAAGGTGTGTTTTGTGACTTTTGAGAAGACTTTTGGCATGTGAGATGAAATGAGCCAACACAAAGGTACAGTGATTTTCCCTTACCCTGACTGTTTCCTTTCTTTTTAGGCTTGTCAAAGGGACCTCCTGCTTTCTGTACTGTACACCCACTCTGATAGCTCAGTTGGTAGAGTGGAGGACCGAAGACACTGATTATAGCAGTGATCCTAAGGTCGCTGGTTCAACTCCCGCTTGAAGCATGTGCTTTCTCCAGCAGATTTGACTGTACATCAGCTGAGATCAATGAGATCCAATGGCCCTATTTATGTAATGTTGTATTGTTGGTCTACCTACAGAAAAGAGACCTCTAGATCAGAGTTAAATTTTTCATTTTGAAGGTGTGTTTTGTGACTTTTGAGAAGACTTTTTGCATGTGAGATGAAATGAGCCAACACAAAGGTACAGTGATTTTCCCTTACCCTGCTTGTTTCCTTTATTGTAGGCTTGTCAAAGGGACCTCCTGCTTTCTGTACTGTACACCCACTCTGATAGCTCAGTTGGTAGAGTGGAGGACCGAAGACACTGATTATAGCAGTGATCCTAAGGTCGCTGGTTCAACTCCCGCTCGAAGCATGTGTTTTCTCCAGCAGATTCGACTGTGCCTCAGCTTAGATCAAAGAGATCCAATGGCCCTATCTATGTAATCTTTAATTGTTGGTCTACCTAGAGAAAAGAGACCTCTACACAACACATAAAATTTTCATTTTGAAGGTGTGTTTTGTGACTTTTGAGAAGACTTTTGGCATGTAAGATGAAGTGAGTCAACACAAAGGTTCAGTGATTTTCCCTTACCCTGCTTGTTTCCTTTCTTTTTAGGCTTGTCAAAGGGATCTCCTGCTTTCTGTACTGTACACCCACTCTGATAGCTCAGTTGGTAGAGTGGAGGACCGAAGACACTGATTATAGCAGTGATCCTAAGGTCGCTGGTTCAACTCCCGCTGGAAGCATGTGCTTTCTCCAGCAGATTCGACTGTACATCAGCTGAGATCAATGAGATCCAATGGCCCTATTTATGTTATGTTTTATTGTTGGTCTACCTGGAGAAAAAAGACTTCTAGACCAAATAAAATTTTCATTTTGAAGGTGTGTTTTGTGACTTTTGAGAAGACTTTTGGCATGTGAGATGAAATGAGCCAACACAAAGGTACAGTGATTTTCCCTTACCCTGCTTGTTTCCTTTTTTCTAGGCTTGTCAAAGGGACCTCCTGCTTTCTGTACTGTACACCCACTCTGATAGCTCAGTTGGTAGAGTGGAGGACCGAAGACACTGATTATAGCAGTGATCCTAAGGTCGCTGGTTCAACTCCCACTCGAAGCATGTGCTTTCTCCAGCAGATTTGACTGTACATCAGCTTAGATCAAAGTGATCCAATGGCCCTATCTATGTAATGTTTAATTGTTGGTCTACCTAGAGAAAAGAGACCTCTACACCACATAAAATTTTCATTTTGAAGGTGTGTTTTGTGACTTTTGAGAAGACTTTTGGCATGTGAGATGAAATGAGCCAACACAAAGGTACAGTGATTTTCCCTTACCCTGCTTGTTTCCTTTCTTTTTAGGCTTGTCAAAGGGACCTCCTGCTTTCTGTACTGTACACCCACTCTGATAGCTCAGTTGGTAGAGTGGAGGACCGAAGACACTGATTATAGCAGTGATCCTAAGGTCGCTGGTTCAACTCCCGCTCGAAGCATGTGCTTTCTCCAGCAGATTTGACTGTACATCAGCTGAGATCAATGAGATCCAATGGCCCTATTTATGTAATGTTTTATTGTTGGTCTACCTAGAGAAAAGAGACCTCTAGACCAAATAAAATTTTTCATTTAGAAGGTGTGTTTTGTGACTTTTGAGAAGACTTTTGGCATGTGAGATGAAATGAGCCAACACAAAGGTACAGTGATTTTCCCTTACCCTGCTTGTTTCCTTTTTTCTAGGCATTGTCAAAGGGATCTCCTGCTTTCTGTACTGTACACCCACTCTGATAGCTCAGTTGGTAGAGTGGAGGACCGAAGACACTGATTATAGCAGTGATCCTAAGGTCGCTGATTCTAGTCCCGCTCGAAGCATGTGCTTTCTCCAGCAGATTCGACTGTACATCAGCTGAGATCAATGAGATCCAGTGGCCCTATTTATGCAACGTTAAATTGTTTGTCTACCTGGAGAAAAAAGACTTCTAGACCAGAGTTAAATTTTTCATTTTGAAGGTGTGTTTTGTGACTTTTGAGAAGACTTTTGGTATGTGAGATGAAATGAGCCAACACAAAGGTACAGTGATTTTCCCTTACCCTGCTTGTTTCCTTTTTTCTAGGCTTTTCAAAGGGACCTCCTGCTTTCTGTACTGTACACCCACTCTGATAGCTCAGTTGGTAGAGTGGAGGACCGAAGTCACTGATTATAGCAGTGATCCTAAGGTCGCTGGTTCAACTCCCACTCGAAGCATGTGCTTTCTCCAGCAGATTTGACTGTACATCAGCTGAGATCAATGAGATCCAATGGCCCTATTTATGTAATGTTTTATTGTTGGTCTAGCAAGAGAAAAGAGACCTCTAGACCAAATAAACTTTTCTTTTTGAAGGTGTGTTTTGTGACTTTTGAGAAGACTTTTGGCATGTGTGATGAAATGAGCCAACACAAAGGTACAGTGATTTTCCCTTACCCTGCTTGTTTTCTTTTTTCTAGGCTTGTCAAAGGGACCTCCTGCTTTCTGTACTGTACACCCACTCTGATAGCTCAGTTGGTAGAGTGGAGGACCGAAGACACTGATTATAGCAGTGATCCTAAGGTCGCTGGTTCAACTCCCGCTCGAAGCATGTGCTTTCTCCAGCAGTTTCGATTGTACATCAGCTGAGATCAATGAGATCCAGTGGCCCCATATATGCAACGTTAAATTGTTTGTCTACCTGGAGAAAAAAGACTTCTAGACCAGAGTTAAATTTTTCATTTTGAAGGTGTGTTTTGTGACTTTTGAGAAGACTTTTGGCATGTGAGATGAAGTGAGTCAACACAAAGGTACAGTGATTTTCCCTTACCCTGACTGTTTCCTTTCTTTTTAGGCTTGTCAAAGGGACCTCCTGCTTTCTGTCCTGTACACCCACTCTGATAGCTCAGTTGGTAGAGTGGAGGACCGAAGACACTGATTATAGCAGTGATCCTAAGGTCGCTGGTTCAACTCCCGCTCAAAGCATGTGCTTTCTCCAGCAGATTCGACTGTACATCAGCTGAGATCCAGTGGCCCTATTTATGCAATGTTAAATTGTTTGTCTACCTGGAGAAAAAAGACTTTTAGACCAGAGTTAAATTTTTCATTTTGAAGGTGTGTTTTGTGACTTTTGAGAAGACTTTTGGCATGTGAGATGAAATGAGCCAACACAAAGGTACAGTGATTTTCCCTTACCCTGCTTGTTTCCTTTTTTCTAGGCTTGTCAAAGGGATCTCCTGCTTTCTGTACTGTACACCCACTCTGATAGCTCAGTTGGTAGAGTGGAGGACCGAAGACACTGATTATAGCAGTGATCCTAAGGTCGCTGGTTCAACTCCCGCTCGAAGCATGTGCTTTCTCCAGCAGATTCGACTGTACATCAGCTGAGATCAATGAGATCCAGTGGCCCTATTTTTGCAATGTTAAATTGTTTGTCTACCTGGAGAAAAAAGACTTCTAGACCAGACTTAAATTTTTCATTTTGAAGGTGTGTTTTGTGACTTTTGAGAAGACTTTTGGCATGTGAGATGAAATGAGCCAATACAAAGGTACAGTGATTTTCCCTTACCCTGCTTGTTTCCTTTTTTCTAGGCTTGTCAAAGGGACCTCCTGCTTTCTGTACTGTACACCCACTCTGATAGCTCAGTTGGTAGAGTGGAGGACCGAAGACACTGATTATAGCAGTGATCCTAAGGTCGCTGGTTCAACTCCCGCTCGAAGCATGTGCTTTCTCCAGCAGATTCGACTGTACCTCAGCTGAGATCAATGAGATCCAGTGGCCCTATTTATGCAACGTTGCATTTTTGGTCTACCTAGAGAAAAAAGACTTCTAGACCAGAGTTAAATTTTCGATTTTGAAGGTTTGTTTTGTGACTTTTGAGAGGACTTTTGGCATGTGAGATGAAGTGAGCCAACACAAAGGTACAGTGATTTTCCCTTACCCTGCTTGTTTCCTTTCTTTTTAGGCTTGTCAAAGGGACCTCCTGCTTTCTCTACTGTACACCCACTCTGATAACTCAGTTGGTAGAGTGGAGGACCGAAGACACTGATTATAGCAGTGATCCTAAGGTCGCTGGTTCAACTCCCGCTCGAAGCATGTGCTTTCTCCAGCAGATTCTACTGTGCCTCAGCTTAGATCAAAGAGATCCAATGACCCTATCTATGTAATGTTTAATTGTTGGTCTACCTAGAGAAAAGAGACCTCTACACCACATAAAATTTTCATTTTGAAGGTGTGTTTTGTGACTTTTGAGAAGACTTTTGGCATGTGAGATGAAGTAAGTCAACACAAAGGCACAGTGATTTTCCCTTACCCTTCTTGTTTCCTTTCTTTTTAGGCTTGTCAAAGGGACCTCTTGCTTTCTGTACTGTACACCCACTCTGATAGCTCAGTTGGTAGAGTGGAGGACCGAAGACACTGATTATAGCAGTGATCCTAAGGTCGCTGGTTCAACTCCCGCTCGAAGCATGTGCTTTCTCCAGCAGATTCGACTGTGCCTCAGCTTAGATCAATGAGATCCAATGGCCCTATTTATGCAACGTTAAATTGTTTGTCTACCTGGAGAAAAAAGACTTCTAAACCACATAAAATTTTCCATTTTGAAGGTGTGTTTTTTGACTTTGAGAAGACTTTTGGCATGTGAGATGAAGTGAGTCAACACAAAGGTACAGTGATTTTTCCTTACCCTTCTTGTTTCCTTTCTTTTTAGGCTTGTCAAAGGGACCTCCTGCTTTCTGTCCTGTACACCCACTCTGATAGCTCAGTTGGTAGAGTGGAGGACCGAAGACACTGATTATAGCAGTGATCCTAAGGTCGCTGGTTCAACTCCCGCTCGAAGCATGTGCTTTCTCCAGCAGATTCGACTGTACATCAGCTGAGATCAAAGAGATCCAATGGCCCTATCTGTGTAATGTTTAATTGTTGGTCTACCCAGAGAAAAGAGACCTCTACACGACAAAAAATTTTCATTTTGAAGGTGTGTTTTGTGACTTTTGAGAAGACTTTTGGCATGTGAGATGAAGTGAGTCAACACAAAGGTACAGTGATTTTCCCTTACCCTGCTTGTTTCCTTTCCTTTTAGGATTGTCAAAGGGACCTCCTGCTT
>RPOG01005015.1:7201-37243 GCA_008086565.1 Thalassoma bifasciatum | reverse complement strand
GCCAGCCCGGCAGTAAGGTAAAGCTGGCAGGGAAGAGTGGGATCAAGTTTCTCTCATAAATGTCAGCTGAATTTTGTTACAGCAAGAGGATCAGAGAGCAGACAGGCCAAAGCGAACCCTCTCAGGATGAAAATCCCAGCTGCAGCTCTTGTTTCATGTTACTCTTGTAGATTCTTTGTCTTATAGGGTTTTCCTCTGTATGTGTGTGTGTGTGTGTGTGTGTGTGTGTGTGTGTGTGTGAGTGTGTGTGTGTGTGTGTGTGTGTGTTTAGAAAATATGGGTATCCATTTAAGAGAATAAAACAGATTCCAAAGTAAACTGCATAAAAGGCCATCTGGTTATTAGTGTGAATAAATAATCATCAAGGACGATGCCCTGTTTTCAGCAGCAGTGGCGATTGCTCTCAGTGCCTGATTTACGAACAGTTTGCGTTTACAAAACATGAGCAAACTCAATAGCATGCACAAAGCTGATCTACTAACGGTGCGCGGGCATTGATTGCGTTTCTTATGTGAGCAAATTAGCACGCCCTATATTTTTAGCGCGTCTGCCTTCATGAATATGCAGAATGCATGCAGATCACCAGAACACACAAAATTCTAGGAGGGGGAGATGGAAATGTGATCATTTAGCACCTGCAAAGTGATTTATCAAACCTAAAACCATTTGCAGTCACTGTTTTAGCATATACAGTTTGCATGTGTAATTGGCAGGTGCAAACTGGAACAGCGTTACACCCAAACAGAGACGTTTTCTCCTGGGCTGTAGTTGTCATTTAATAAAAACCCTAATTTAAACAGTTTCAGTTTTTCTTTTTGCTGTGTTCCTGTCATCTCTTCCCCATTTCTTTCCTTTAATTATCTTAAAATGAGCAAAACAGCACCCCTCTAAATGTCACGTGGTGATGAGCAGTGATACATGATATTGCACACTGCATTGTCTGCGAGGAGGCTCAGTGGAGTTGGCATCCCTTGGTAAAAAGAAAATTAATGATTAATCAATCAGGTGAGGCTACCTTCATGACACTGCCAATCTGTGATTAGCTTGGACGGTGTCAAGAGAAGCCTGCCACCTCTTGGCTTCACACCAATTACATCACAGCATTGTTACGACGTCATTGAAATGAATGAAACAGTGGAAGATTAGGAAGTTTGCCTAAGCAGATACGACTGTGATTGTTCTTAGCCACTGGCACTGGGTCGTTTTGTTGTGTCCTCTTGGTCATGTTGGACAATGAACATTTGGTGTAGTTCTGTATGGAAATTTATGAAAATTCTATGTGTATGTCAAGCATGTACAACTGAGTGTGTGAGTCGCAATGATTAATCCAATTGCAATCGCAATTGTGATGTGAGAACTTGCAATTATATAACCACACTTAAGGCTGTGATTTGCAATCTAAATGGAAGTGCTGATGTGTCCCTATATCCTACAATCTGTAAAACGCAGCCTTTTTGGTCATGCCAAATGGATGAAAAGCAGGAGCATAATGAGCAAGCAGAGATGACCTGGTGGTGATAAAACAGGCATTGTCCAAAACTCTACTGATCACCCGACAGGACCATCTTCGGCACCTCGGAGGCATGGTCTAAAATTAGCACTGGTCAAATTGGGCTCCTTCTAGAAATATTTGCTCAGTAAAAAGGCCCCCTGTGTGTGCAACATGATTGTGACAGTAACAGTGAACCAACAAACAATCAAAACTGGAATGTCTTTAAAATATTCTTGTTTCTCTTTGACACAAAGCCCCCTGACAGGGATGCATTCTTTTTTTTCCCGTAACAACTGCGCAAAGACTTTAACAGCTGACTAATATTCCGTCAGTATTCTGGTTTCCATTGGGCACTTTTAAGGAGTTTGGTGGCAATCTTTTTCTGAAACTTCTAAGAAAGCTGGGACCCTTCTTGTGTCAACTGCAAATTACTTATAGCGTGACACGTACGTAAAACCTACTGCTCTTCAAAAATAAAACAATGATCTTTTATTGCTTCATAAAGTGAAGAAATATACACAAGTTGTTATTCCAATGCTCCTACTGTACCCTAGAGAATCCCCTCCTTTTGGTAACATGGATGAATCATAATTTGTGAATATTAACTGTGCACTAGTAGCGCATACAGTTTTTTAGTTTGCACACACAGTTTAGCCCTGGGTATTTGGCATCTTAGTAGACCAGGCCCTGAGACTGCAAGGGAAACTCAGCTTCCCCTAAAATGATCAGAAAGGCACTCCATGTCACAAAAGTTGCCGACCCCTGGCCTGGGGTATAATTACACTTACCCAAAAGCCATCCCTCTCCCAAACCCCCTTTGCCTCCAAACCCATCTTAATTGTACTGTTCTGTAGAATAAAGGAGTCTTGAGTTCCTCCAGGCTAGTGAACCACCGCGTTGAGAATGTGGAAGTCATCATCACAGATTACCTGTATAGTGATGGAGTGGTAATTCTTTGGGTTCATGAACTTCACAAAGTCTGCAGCTGGAGCCTCAAAGTACACAAGGGTGCAGTCAGTTGGTGGTTGGCATACCAGTGATGCAGTAGTGATTGCTGTTAGACTGCAGGGGGGGCGCAGCGGTGTAATATATGTACTGTACTGTAATATGTACCGGCCCTGACACTTGGCTTCTGCATGATAATCTGTCTGAGTTGGAATCAGCGAATCAGAAATCTTAAAGTATAAACATCCACCAGAGCATTTTTCAAGATTTCATTGAACTGAATTGATCTGGAGACTTTACCAAAAAGATGCCTAACTGGTACAACAGGGTCACAAATCATTTTCTTGAAAAGGAATAGAGGGTTGAATTTATATATAAACTAGAAAAATTACATTTCCTGTAGAAAATGTGTTGAAATGCTGTGTGAGAAAATGCAAAATGAAAAAAAAATGCTCAAAGTATTGCATCATGCTTGAAAATGAGAAGGCTGTTAAACACAAACTGTTCAATGCATTGAAACAATCTAAAAACATTGCTTGTTTAAAATACAAAAAAATTCCAGAAAGCTGGGGGAAAGCAAGCTCTAAATGTTTGATATCGTGTGAAAGGGATGTCAGAAACTGCTAAATGCATTCAACCAATTTGAAAATGTTGTTCATTAGAAAGGAAAAAATCAGAGAGCTGGAGGAAAGCAAGCTGTAAACATTAAAACATTTTGTGAAACAAAAGTGGGAAAACAAAAAATGAACTGAAAAGTACTGTGTCGAAGCTGAAAATAAAGATACTGTGAAATACAAAAAAGTTAAATGCGTTGAAACAATCTAAAATGTTGCTCACTTGAAATAAAAATATATAAAGCTAAGAAAAAGAATGCTGTAAATGTTTAACATTTGAGAGAAGAGAAATTATCAAATGCAGAAAACTTTGCTATAAGAACTGTGTCAAATCTGAAACGTAGGGCGTGAAATGAAGAATGTTGAATGCATTAAAACAATCTGGTCCACAGGGTTCTTAAGGGAGAGGGGCTCTTTCTCCATGGGGGGGGGCTTTTCTGATACACAGGTTTTTGGGATGGAGAGGTTATGTTGGAAGACAGGATGAGGGTTTTTAGGCTAAGAGTTTTGTTAGAAGGTTTAGGAAAGGTTTTTGGAAATGCAAGAGGTTTCTTTTCAGTCGTTGTTCATGTTGTTTAGTGTTATCAGTTGGTACAGAATATTTAACGTGCTGCAAATCTTTCAACCCAGAAGCTTTGTTTAAGATGGCTAGAGTTGAATAAACTTTTTCTGGATTCAAGCTGGATGGACTCTCCTGCTGATTTGGACTCCTCTTTTCATCATTGTTTCATGGGTAAATGTCTTAGAATTAGGAGACCTAGGATGAGACATTATGCAGTAGAAATGGGGGTCCTCCCCCACCTTATATTAAGGAAACAGATTCAACAAGTAACAAGCGAGCCCGAAAATTAGATACAACAAACTAGTGAAACAAAACAAAAAATACAGAAATCAAAAATGAAATAGCAGAAGTCAGCTTTAAATTTTGCCTACTCTGTTAAAATGATGAAGCTGTAATCAGTGGTGTTAACTGTTAATCCTGTGAAAAGACTTTAATACGACACAGAGCACCAGCCTCAGCAAGTGTTCAGTGTAGATGTTCATAATTACGATTGTGCGCAAGGTCAGTGAACGCACTTGCGCACTGAAGCCTGGTTTCTGCTTATGCTTTCCGCGTCCGCGTACTCCGCTCCGCTCAACATGGCCGAATGATGCAATTTTCGCACCCACGCCCCCTCAAGCAGTGCCCCGCACAGCAGTCAGAAAATTTCCGCGTCATGCTCCTCTGAAAATTTCTAACAAATGTGCGGAGACGTGCGGACAACGTGGCGGCTGACCTGCTGGAGTTTCGAGTGTCAAAAGTGCGAAAAGACAGGCATTTTTTTTATTCATCACACAGAGATGACTGTGATAACTTTGTGATGACTGTTCCTTGTGGTCACACTCTCCAGAGAAGAGAAAAACGCGAAAAGATAATGTTGTAAATCGTGTAAACAAAGGCAGACCTCTTCTAATCCAGTTAAATGCTCTGGTAGACGTGTGTTTGTGATGCACCGCCCCCTGTAGTTTGGGAATGGGGACAAACAGACGGCGCGCGGACGGGAAAAATTTATAAAAGCCTCAAGTGTTCTCTCCTACAGATCTCAGGCGTCTTTTTTCCGTACGGAAAGCATCACCCAGCCTTGAGAGTGTTATGGAAGAGGCAGGGGGGAGACAATGGCTAACGGAGGAAAGCAGACTGTGTGCAGCGTATGGTCCAGAAAAGAGCTTGCTGAGCAAAAACCATGGTATATCAAAAATTGCCTGGTACCATGGGAAGGTTGGGGCTTTAAGGAATTCAGAGATGCGGTCTTTTATGCCTGAACTGTGACAACTTGCAACGTTCGGTCAAGTTTAAAACAGTCAAAGAAGGCGAGAATGACTGTCTTGCAGTTTCGTGTGGTTGCAGACTGACCCGTTTCCTGTGTTGACGGCGCTCCCAAGATGGCTGAGCCTAAACTGTCCTTCTGTCTGATTTTTTTTTTTTTTTTTGGTGAGGGAATCATGTAGGAGAAGAGAAGTATTCCTTCTTTGTGATTTGAAATCATGTCTGTAGAGCAAAGGCGTTTTTGAACAGTTTAATCTGCGAGAGTACTTCTCTCTGCAGCTGCAGGCGTCATTCTGTGTTGTCACGTGACGCGCTCTGAAATCTGCTCAAACCCAACATTTCTGTGTTGCGTCAGGCTGATTTTTCAGAAACCGTAGAAGATAGCAAAAAAATTAAGAGATGTAAAATTTGTGGAAAGATATGCACATATTTTTCAGCAAGAATGAAGTCTGTGCGTGCAAAGATGCAGAAGCTGTTGGGTCTCAAAGTTAAAGCAGATTTCGACAGAGCTGCACATTTCTTTCATTAACTTCCATTCATTTTTTAGTTTGAATTTTTTTTTTTTGCAAAAGGTATACTTGTAACAGCTGTGAAAAATATAAGACAACTTCTGCTGATCATGCTGTAATGCACAATTTTTTTGTAAAAATCTGTGCAAGTTTGAAGGCTGTGAAAGCCATCAAAAACGTTTGGGAGAATAAGAAGTTGCTGAATACCAACGAAAAAAATTGCATTTTCCGCAAGAAAGTGTGTTGAGATGCTGACGCTGTGTGAGCGAAATGAGAAAATGCTAAATGAAACAAAGTGTTGAAAGTAGGAAAGTAGTGTATCAAAGATGACATCAAAAACTTCTAAATGCATTTAAATGATTGGAAAATGTTGCCCATTTGAAACGAGAATATGCAGAAAGCTGGGGAAATGCAAGCTGGAGACTTTAAACCACCATGTGAAACAAAAGTAGGAAAATGCAAAAATGAATTGTTAAAATCAGAATCAGAAATACTTTATTTTTTCTGTTGGGGAAATTTAGTGTACCAGATGCGCATCACACAGTGTAAGCGTAATAAGAAATAATTAGGGATAAGGAGGACAATAAAGAAGGCAATAAAAATTAAATATTATAAAAATAGAATAAGGGATAAGATATAATAAAAATGGAATAGAAAAATAAGATAAATACTGAATAAGTGTGCAAATAGAACAAAATACTAAAAAGTGTGCAATTGGTACAACAAGCAAGAAATAGGCAATAAAATTGCAGGAAATAATCAATAAAATTACAGTAAGTGAACCAAAATATTGCAGATATTGCACTTTGTAATAAGTCCCAGTTGAATAACAAATAAATAACAAGAATGTAACTGTATTAATAGTCCAGTGCAAGATCTCAAAGGGATGAGTTATAAAGGTGGATGGCCACTGGCAAAAATGACCTGTGCTGCTCAGTGGAGCATTGAGGGGGAATCAGTCTTGCACTGACTGTGCTCTTCTGTCTGACCAGTTCAATGTGGAGTGGATGTCAGACATTGTCCAAGATGTTGCGCAGCATCAACAGCATCCTCCCCTCAGCCACCACTGTCAGAGAGTCAAGCTCCACCCCAACAATGTCACTGGCCTTGCAGATCAGTTTGTTGAGTCTGTTGGCATCCGTGACTCTCAGTCTGCTTCCCCAGCACACAACAGCATAGGGGTTAGCACTGGCCACCACAGGCTCATAGAACATCCTCAGCATTGTTCTGCAGATGTTAAAGGACCTCAGCCTCCTCAGGAAGCTGAGGCGGCTCAGACCCTTCTTGTAGACGGCCTCAAAGATCTTAATCCAGTCCGGTTTACTGTCCAAGTACACACAAGTACCTTTAATGGTAAAATTAGTGTGTCAAAGCTGAAAATGAGAATGCTGTAAAATAAAGTGTGTTAAATGTGTTGGGACAATCTAAAAATCTTGCCTTTGTGCAATTTAAGTTCAGAAAGCTAGTGAAAAGAAAGCTGTTTATGTTTTACGTCATGTGAAAGAGGAGAAATTATTAATTGCAAAATTATTTGCTTTGAATACTGGATCAAATCTGAAACGTGGAGCCTGAAATTAAAAATGTTCAATGCATTAAAACAATCTGGAATTTTTTTTTTTTTTTTTTCATTTAAATTATACTATCAGAAAGTTGGGGAAAACAAGCTGTTAAAGTTAACCAGCAGGTGAAAGACAAGAAATTATAAACTGCAAAATAATTTGATTTAAGTTGTGCTTCATATCTGAAAATGAGGATGCTAGAGAATGAAAATTGTTTCATGCAATGAAACAAAGCAAAAAATGTAGATCCTATAAATGAAAGTGTAGTGTACAGTTCATCCTGTGGGCAGAGCCCCATGGCCACTAGGGGGCCCCCAAAGTGACTGTTTGTATGGTGACCAGTGGTGTGGCTTCCCCTTCTTGAAAGACCAGCAGTCGCAACTGTCATAAAACCAGCCGTGATCACGTTAAAAATTTGATTGTCTGGAAGGATTTGGAGCGTCGACTGAAAGCAGAAAAAATAATTGACCACACCATAATAACTCTCTTGCAAAGCAGAGCAGAATCGATGGAAATAGGTACTCAAACGTTTGATCAGCATCATTCAGTCATTGGCCGATAGGAATCTTGCTCCAAGGGGATCAGTAGACACCATCAACAGTCCAAACAATGCCAATTTTCTGAAAGAGGTCAAACTTCTTGCCAAGAATGATCCAGTCTTAAATGAACACGTCAGATGCATCAGCTCTGGTGAAAATCACACTGCCTACCTAGGGTAAATAATACAAAAGAACTTATAGCTTGTATTAGTGGGAAAAATACTGAGTACCGTGGTGACAGAAATACAACAGTCAAAATATTTTTCAATCATTTTGGACTGCGCCCCCAGACATCAGTCACCAGAAATTAAAGAGCACTTTCTGGGTTTCCTACCCGCCCCAGAGTCCACTGGCCTTAGCTTGTTGACATTGATTTTGAAGAAGCTGGAGGACCTGGGCATCACTTTCCAAGACTGCAGGGGTCAGTAATATGATGATGGTTCCAAAATGAAGGGAAAAATAAAGGAGTGCAAGCTCGGCTTCTTGAAAGAAATGCTTGTGCACTTGATGTCCCATGTGGAACACATACCCTTAATCTGATGGTTGCATATTCAGCAAAGCAGTCAGGAGATGCCATCAGTGTCTTTGGCATTGTTCAGAAGATCTACAACTTGTTCTCTGCTGCTCCTCAGGGTTGGGACATTCTTAAGCAGCATGTCAAGATCACGCTCAAGTCATGGAGTGAGACAAGATGGAAGAGTAGACTCAACAACTATGGAGCCAAATCCAGGCCAAAAGTATTGTAATTTGAAAAAAAGAAAAAATTGAAAAAATAAATTTTGAAACTGAAATTTCAAGATTTGTTCCTGAATTTTCTCAAAAATAAAAACACATTATTGAATTTAAAATAAGTGTAAGATTACTTTTTTTCAGTAAAATATTTTGACACATGATGTGTCATTTTTTTCCGTTTCAGAATGAATTTTTTCATATTCAAATCTAAACTTTTCAGTTTCAGATTTTTTTTTTCACCTTCAGATCTTTTTTTCACTTTCGGATCTGAATTTTTCAGATTCAAACTTTTGGCCGTGTTCTGGCGTGGGGGGCGTGGTCTCGGATGGGAGGGGTGTGGGATTGTGAGTGACAGCGGAGCAAAGGATCCTCAAATCATGTTGCCTTCAGGAAACGTGGGCACTTTGATCGATTATTACTCAACACTTCTCTATCCTTTATTTTCTTGATACCTGTAAATAAAGTGGTGCCAATGACAAAAAAATACCCTTTATGAGTAATTCTAGACAACTCGTGATCGTTCCTGATAAATAAAAACTGGAAAATGCCAAATTTTTTAGTTTAACACCCATACCCGAAGAAACGACGTGTCCCGAATCCACAGGAGACCATGAACGCAGCGCAGCATCACGCCGTTTGTCAGTGCAATGGCGTCCTCAGCACCGGGGCAACCTGCCGATGCAGGCACACAGGTAAGAAATGTTTTGAGACTGAGAGCCACTCTTAGAGTCATCCAGAATGTTTGTGTGTGATGCTTTTACGTGTTTATGCGGTAGGTAGGCATTAGGTTAGCTCATGCTAACTCGCCGGCGGGTATGACGGTTTAACTGGTGTAACTTGGTATAATTGTATAACTTTTGATATGTTTAAACTCTGGATTCCTCTGGTGAAAAGAAGAGTGAATAGTGAGGTAGGACGTCCCAGATGTGATCGCCATATTTTGACAACAAGCAAGGGGTCCTGCAAAGCCACGCCTTCACAACATCTATCTGGATGTCAGTTAACCTAACACCAGTTAAACCGTCATTCCCGCCGGCGAGTTAGCATGAGCTAACCTAATGCCTACCTACCGCATAAACACGTACAAGCATCACACACAAACATTCTGGATGACTCTAAGAGTGACTCTCAGTCTCAAAACATTTCTTACCTGTGTGCCTGCATCGGCAGGTTGCCCCGGTGCTGAGGACGCCATTGCACTGACAAACGGCGTGATGCTGCGCTGCGTTCATGGTCTCGTGTGGATTCGGGACACGTCGTTTCTTTGGGTATGGGTGTTAAACTAAAAAATTTGGCATTTTCCAGTTTTTATTTATCAGGAACGATCACGAGTTGTCTAGAATTACTCATAAAGGGTATTTTTTGTTATTGGCAACACTTTATTTACAGGTATCAAGAAAATAAAGGATAGAGAAGTGTTGAGTAATAATCGATCAAAGTGCCCACGTTTCCTGAAGGCAACATGATTTGAGGATCCTTCGCTCTGCTGTCACTCACAATCCCATACCCCTCCCATCCGAGACCACGCCCCCCACGCCAGAACACGGCCAAAAGTTTGAATCTGAAAAATTCAGATCCGAAAGTGAAAAAAAGATCTGAAGGTGAAAAAAAAATCTGAAACTGAAAAGTTTAGATTTGAATATGAAAAAATTCATTCTGAAACGGAAAAAAATGACACATCATGTGTCAAAATATTTTACTGAAAAAAAGTAATCATACACTTATTTTAAATTCAATAATGTGTTTTTATTTTTGAGAAAATTCAGGAACAAATCTTGAAATTTCAGTTTCAAAATTTATTTTTTCAATTTTTTCTTTTTTTCAAATTACAATACTTTTGGCCTGGATTTGGCTCCATAAACAACAGACCCGACCTTTATGGTACCAAGCTGGCAAAATCAGAGAGGCAAAGACTGAGGTCAGAGACCAAACAAATGATACTGCAGGGAGAACTGAGGCCCAGTCTCTGGAAGAAGAAGTGAGATCATTCAGGTTTCAAATCTGTACAGTGGTCTGGTTCGATATCCTCTCCAACATAAACACCACCCGTAAACTCCTGCAATCTGCAGACATGCAACTTGATGCAGCTGTCAATCTTATTGACAAAATGAAAGAATCCCTGTTGAGGTACAGGGACACTAGATTCTCTGATGCCCTGTCAAAGGCAAAAGAATCATGTGAGAAGATGAATGTGGAGGCAGTGCTGGCGCAGTAGAGGATTCAAAGTTCAAAAGGGCATTTCAGCTATGAGGCAGCAGTTGGGACTGTGGATGATGCTGTGAAGAGAATGGAGGTAACATTCTTTAATGTTGTTGTGGACGCTGCCATCCAGTCAGTGGAAGATTGTTTCACTACACTAAAGGATATCAGAGATAAGTCCCGTGTACTGCTCAGTTTCACAGACATGGATGAAGAGTCAGAGAGCACTGTGAGCTACTTGGGAACACACTGACTGATGGGGAGCAGGCTGACCTTGACTGGTAAGACCTGACCATTGAAATCCAGAGCCTTCCAAACTTACCCAAGGCAAGCATGACATTATTTAAGTTACTGGTCTTTCTCCACCAAAATGGCCTGACATGACTTTCCCCCAACCTTTGGGTGGCACTAAGAACAGCCTGCACTCTACCAGCGACAGTGGTATCTGCAGAAAGGAGTTTTTCCAAGCTCAAAATGATAAAAGCTTACCTAAGATCCTCCATGGCACAAGAACGCCTCAGTGGTCTAGCAGTCATCAGCATCAACCACCAGGTTGGAAGCAAGCTGTCATATGATGACATCATTGAGGACTTTGCTTCCAAGAAAGAAAAGGCAAAAATTCTGAATACTTAAAATGTCATCAGTACCAGGAACAGGGTATTCAAAGTTTTCTTTTTAGGGCTTAAGGTCATTGTTTCTCTATTTTTTCCCAGGTATTTTTTAGATGTCATTTTAATTCAAATTTTTTGATTATTTATTGTATTTTTTGTTTATTTATTGCATTTTCAATCTCATTAATTGACAATCACAGCTGTCTTTAGTTCAACATTTTCTATTAGATGTACCTATTTTGTGCAGCTGTGTTTGATTACCACACTGAGGAACAATTTGAAAAAAAAATAAAAATTGAGTAAGATTTTTTCACTGATTAAAACTAAAATTGG
This sequence comes from Thalassoma bifasciatum, assembly GCA_008086565.1. Classification (NCBI taxonomy): domain Eukaryota; kingdom Metazoa; phylum Chordata; class Actinopteri; order Labriformes; family Labridae; genus Thalassoma; species Thalassoma bifasciatum. The sequence goes on along the minus strand of RPOG01005015.1, from coordinate 25,903 downwards.
CATGCTGATCCTAAAATTGCAGGAAGTTTTTTTCTAGCACATCAAGTTTTTTCTCCGGTTTACCCTCCAACGAAGCAAAGTTCCACTGAGTGAATTTTTGAATTTTGAAAATTCACTCAGTGTCAGCATTTCAACAGAATAATAATAAAGTAGAAGAACAATATGTTCAGATGTGTCAGCATTTCAACATAACAAACTAACATATTTATGATGTCAGCTGGGGAAAAAAATGAGCTTCACCCCCCATTGAAAGATCAGCAGCCGCCACTGTTCAGCCGAGGCTTTTTAGCATGTTAGACCGAAATTGAAAATAAATATTGATAAAGCAATGACTGAGTGATGTCTGTACTCACTGGTGTTTCCACGGATATTATGTATGCATTAAAAAAAACAAAAAAACAAAAAAAAAACCAAAATGGGACTATCAACATTTTTAGACAGCTCCTTTACTTTACATGTCTGGAAATACTTGAAGAGTAGAGTGTCTCTATAGGTCTCTTTGCAATTTAAAAAATTCAGTAGATGCAGTAGATATAGATTTGCAAATAGTTTGCGACAAGGAGATACCATGTTTTTTGAAGATGTACCCCAGAGGAAGCATCTGTAAAGAAAACAGTTCTGGCCCTAAGACAGAGCCTTGAGGGACCCCACAAGGTCCTCTCTGACAAATAAGATTGGAACGATTTCATAGCATTACCTTTAGTGCCGACGCAAAGCTTGAGACGTGATAAAAGAATTGTGATCTACTGTGTCAAATGCAACGGTCAGATCTAAAAGCAGCAGAGTATGCCTAAAAGTTTATACCCCTTCCGGCAGAATTTTCTGATTTTTTGGTCTTTTCTCAGAAAATATGAATGGAAACACTAAAAACCTTTATGTCACCCATGGTTAGAGGTCGGGTGAAGACATTTATTAACAAACAACTGTCTTAACTCTTTTTAAATCATAATGATGACAGAAACTTCAAAATGACCCTGTTCATTTTGTTATACACACACACTGATTACACGCACAAAGATCACAGGTGAGGATGGTTACCTTTAGTCGACATTCAAACTCATTTGTGTGAACTTTTGTGCATTTATCAGGCCAAAACCACCAGAGCTGTGTAAACTTCTTAACAGGGTCATTTTTTAAGTTTCTGTTGTCATTATGATTCAAAAAGAGTAAGCTTTTATTTTTAACAAATGTCACCCAACACTAACCATGAGTGAAAGAAAGGATTTCGTGTCATTCATATTTTCTGAGAAAAGACCAACAATTGAGAAATTCGGCTGGGGGGGTGTAAACTTTTGGGCACAACTGTAACTGATATTTGCCTCCTTTTGACAACACTGTCCCTATCTCAATGAATATATTGTGCCATGCACAAATTGATTAGTTCTGTAGTTTTGCAGGGTCTGTGTATCTTATTTTGTTTCAATAAATATCACTCAACAGTATATCTTATTACATCAGGATACATGCAATACATAAATGCAGTGTAATTAAAAACTAAAAAACGTGCAGAGTACAAATCGATTAAGATATTTCATCAGTTGCCTTTATGATATATTGTTTTTTTCACTCTAAAGAGACTTTATAGTCAATCTGTACTTTTTTGTGGCTGTGTATCCTTGTGTTTAGCCACCAAAGTAGAAAGAGTTACTTCTTCTTGCAATGGCTTGTTGGTGATCATGCATTGTACTGTGATGGTCTTCAACAGAGACTTGTGGTCGGGGGTGGGGTGGGGGTGGGGTGGGTGGGGGCAGAGACTCATTTATTATCATTTCACAAAATGTAAACAAACAAATGACAAAAGAAATCAAGGATTATTTGTCCAATGATCTGTGCTTTGAGTTGATCACCTGCATAATTCCTACAAGATCCATAAATTGTGGGACAAATTTGCTGAATTGCACATTTCCCATTCAAATACAGGATAGAGGGGCAAAGCACAATATCCCACAAACTGGGATGAGGTGTGAAATTTAAGCACACCAGTTGCACACCAGTTGCACACACACACAGACACACACACACACACACACACACACACACACACACACACATTTAATTTTACAAAAGAAATTTTGAAGAAGTCCCATAACTGAAGTCCCAAGTCCTGTTGGTGTGCAACTGAGGAGGAGAACTCTCTGACTGTAACCCACTGAAAAAGACAGTAAACAAACTGATAATACACATAGTTCTTGGAACCTGCAGTATCCATTTGAGTCGAGTAGTGGCACTGTTCAGAGGACATGATTACAACAACTACATTTCTCAAAATCAGAGCAGATCAACAGAGTAAGCAGGAAAGCTATGGAACCCCAAAAGAGTCATAATTAATAAATACATAAAAACAACATTTTGAAAAAAAATACCATTTTGGTGAGGCCACTATGGCCTTTTTATTTCATAATGTGGTTTGACTTGGTCTGTCAATCAAAGCTAGACGGTCAGACCTCTGCTTGATCCGATAAGATCGACTAGTTTTCCTAGACACTGGTTATGACAGTTGTCGAGCCAAAGTAGTTACCTCAGGTGGAAAACCTGAGAGATGCTGGGCCTTCCCACCCCACGCAAAACTCAGTGAAAATATTCTCGATTGTTTGTGCTGCTTTAGTTTTTGAGATATAACATTATATTTTAGGTCATTCTAAGTTCAATCAGCCCAAATGAACCAAAATGGTCTTGTTTATCTGTGCTCTGTGACTCTACATAATATTTACAGAGAGGGAAGAAAGTAAGACGAGATATATTCTTGTTTTGGCTGAACACTATTTCAAGGCGTTTCGATTACGTTGTGCTGCAGGTGGTGAAGGCAGGGTGATACAGTTGCTCTCCCACATTGTCTGAAATTAGCTAAATTGGTCATGTTTGTTTGTGCTATGTTGGGGCTGGTTCGAGCATAAAACAAACTGCGCTGATTAGGTGTTTGATAAATTCTGTAATTTTTAATGTTCCAAGTTTTTTTTTGTTTATTTTTTGCACAAACCAGCACTGACGCAGCGCAACCAAACAAGACCATTTTGGTTCAATTTGGACTAAGTCGGGGGGCTGTGTGAACTTAGAATGACCTTTAAAATGTAATAATATATCTCAAAAACTAAAGTGGCACAAGCGATAAAATGTATCTGCACTAACCAGCAAGCAGCTCAAACGATTTAGAATAATTTAACCGAGGGGGGCCAGCTTCACGTAGGTTCAAAACCTGTCATGCACTTGTGTGTTCAGTTTTTCAGGTTTGCCAGCGTCAGTGATAAGTCCCCACATTTGAATCGATACTGCAAGTTCTGCTGCAATGTCTGTGTTAACAGGATCAGCCAATCATTTAAGTGACTCCGCCGTATGTGCTTTGATTGACAGACCAAGTCATTCTGCTGAAAAACCACATTATGAAATAAAAAGGCCATTGTGGAAAAGGTGATTATGAAATAAAAATTGACTCTGTAAAAAACGTTTTTTATTTTGTAAAAACTTGGAAAATAAATAGTCAGTATTTTTTTAAAGTATGAAATTCTTAAAATAACCATTATGAAATCTATAAAACATATTTCATAATAACATTGCCTTATTTCACAATTTATTGGCCATATTATACATTTGTCTTTTATTTATCAAAATGGTATTTATTTCAAAATGTTATTTTTACTTACTTAAGTATGACTCTTTTAGGGTTCCATAGAAAGCTGGCATAAAATAGGCACAAACAATACCTTTGAGAGTAGAGAGGCTTGAAAGGTCTCTCTTTTTTAGTATCAGTTAGCTTTAGGAGGAAGGCACTGGTTATGCAACAAATCATTGACAAATAACTCAATAGCTGCAAAAAAGGCATAGTGGGTGTGCATAGGAGCGTTAACCAGCTGAGGACAGAAGGACTTAAAAACAGACTAAAAATGGCTTCATACATCTATCTTTCTAATTTTTGGTAAAGCACCCCTTTACCTAGTGTGTCAAAACAACTTTAAAAGCCTTCTATGTACTTGTGAAATTTGCTTAAAACTTGAAAAAAAATATTTTTTTCCAGCAATGATATGGTTTCAACTGTCACTTTTTAATTGTATCCACAATATGAGCAAGATTTTAGCCTAAAAGTGAGTCATTAAACTGCAGCCAAACTAAATGACTCAGTCTATTGTTTTAGAAGTGTGTGCGTTTTTGTTTTTTATTGCATTGTGATATTTTGATTGATCTATCCTGCAGAATTGCAGAATGTATCCAGTAGAAATAGAGTTTCAAATACACTGCATCTTTCTACCCCTGTGCATTTCCTCTGTGTGCCTTTGACTGTCAAAGCATTGACCATTGTCGGGGGACTAATTGTGTTCGTGTGAAGGTACGTGTGCGCCCCTGTGCTCCTGTGTGTATTCATATTTCCAATGGCTGTCTTCCCAGGAATGCAGGATGGCTCTTCAGATGGGGATATTAGTGCTGACCGCAGGGCCTCTTTCCCCTCTCTGCTTCTGTCTGGTGTCATATTAAATATTAACTTTTAATTTGATTCAATTCCTGACGACAAACACCCATGATTACATCCAGATGCCAGACCACCCCAGGGCTTTTATAGCTCGGGCTTGAATACTTGGGAGATCGGTGCTGGAGCTAGACTTGAGCCTCAGAACAGTCTAGCCCTGTAAGACCCACATATAGAGGGAAAGTTTGACGGTTGTGTGTTTGTGGTCTGATAGCCAGATCTATAAAAGCATTTACCATTCAGCAGCACTGTTGCCTAAACAAGAGGACCTACTGGCCATGTAAATACAATCTTCAAGAACAAGAAAAGTGGTTTTCATTTTTAGGATACCTAAATGATCTTGTACTTTATGTTGTAATATTGCAATGCAGGGCGAAAGCGAGGATTTAAGCTCAAGATTCACAAGAGTGGTTTCAAAAGAGAGTTCAACCGAAGCTACATTTAAAGATATTGGTGGAAATTGAGTTGGCAATTGGGTAAAAACTGATGGAGGTAAAAACTTAAACTTAAACTAAATTTTAACATCTGTTTGAGGAACTGCAGGGACAGGAATTACAAACATCAGACTATGAATCTGTGTCATTTCATAGCACTGCCATAAGCCTGTGTTGAGCAACAGTCTGACAGTCTGGTTTTTGTAAGGTAGCCATGTTTATCTGTCTATTACAACAATGTCACTTTTGGTACATCTCTTAAAATTAACTGTTCTGTCTTTTCGACAGAAGTCAGGCTTTCTTCAGACAGACCAAAACCATAAGTACAGAACAAGTTGTGTTTGGACCTATTTAAAGCATACTGTTTTTCCTCTGAGGGTTTTGAAAAACAATTTCCAATGCAATTAAGTGAAAATATATCTTTTAACCAAAGAGAATGGCTAAAATTGCGTATGGACTGTAAAGACATGTCCATATCATTCTAGAGCGAAGGCTGAACTGTTCTTACCAATATAAAGGTTGAAGAAAATGTGCTTCATGCAGCACACAAAGGATTGAATCCTTTCCCACTTTGGTTACTTCTTCCTAAATATGTCTATGTGATGGGTTGGGTTTTTGATTGGCTCAGCTCACTATCGGCTGTCAAAGTTGTTTTGCTCGCAGGTTTCACCTGTGTTGACGAGGGAATCTTGACACTGTTTTGGTTCACATTTAGGATGTGGGATGTCTCTAACTGTGAGTATTCCTACATTTTGTCTTTCCCACACACCAAGAACATATATTTTGTTCTCAAAGAGTGAAACAAACTCTCATTATGGAGCAAGATAATGTAGCAGTTGTAAATTCTACTCTGAATGTCCTTGAATTTGAGCCGTTTTCTTGTTTCCCTGTGATTCTCAAAGCTTCCAGTAAAAGTGGTTAAAAAGAATATATTATATAAATCCTCAACAACAATATTTTATCAAGCCAATACAACAACACATCAGAGCATCTTTAGCTCACAAAACTTGTTGGATTTTTACCATTATATCTGTGATACCCCACATGTCCCCCTCCCTGTTTGTTTCTATCTGATCCCTTAAAATAACATGGAACCTAAAAGCAAAGGGCAACATTTTAACACCATAAGTGGTGTATCATCTGCCATACCTTGCATAAAAGTGTTCAGATGGGACCAGAGCCATGAGAATGGCATGGGGCTATAGGCAAATACCCTTGTTTCAGCACTACCCCAGTCCAGGGATATGTCTCTGGATTAGATTCCTGTGTGTTGCCTTGGTCCAGATGCTTCAGCAAAGATGAATCATAACCAGTCCTTTATCAGCTTGTTACCATTTCATTTTATGTCTGGGTTCCGCCTTACCTTTGGTCATAAAAAAAGACAATCACACTTATAGGGATCAAAAAACAGAGGGGATCTGCTGGAAAGACCCCAACACACAATTTTTACTTAATGTTCCTGTTTTACAGGTCTTCCCAACACAATCTTGAATCAGTGAAAATGTATCATTAAGCCAAGATTTTAGGACACGAAAGAGAATCTTTCTTGCTGCACACTGAATGCAAGGTTTTAAGCTAAGACTTAACTCTTAAGTCAGACTGAAGCTATGCTGTACCATATCAATAACCAGCCCAAACAGCCACAGTAATGCTATGGCTTAGTTTTTATTTATTCTCCCTCGACATGAAGGTAAAATTAATCATTTTTAAGTTTTAAGCAAACCTGACTCTTGAGTCATTCGTTTTTGGACACAGTTGAGACGGCACTGTCTCCTCAGGTGAGGAGTCGTAATGAGAAGATGATCACAGTTACAGACAGTGAGGGAGATCTGTGCTCGACTAGTCTTCCCTATGGGCTCAGACTATGTAACAGGCGTGCTGTTCTGTATTGAAATTGTATTTGGTGTTTTGTATTGAAATTGAATTGGGCGTTCTGTATTGAAATTGAATCTGAATTTTCAAGAAGGTGAGATACAATTTTAAAACAGATGAATTCAATTTCAAAACACTGAATACAATTTCAGATCATGCTTTTCAAATTCAAAACAAAAATTCAAATTCATGGGGCGTGGATGGCCTAGTGGATATGGCTGCGCACCATGAGGCTTGTCCCTCGAGCGGGCGGCCCGGGTTCGAATCCAACCTGTGGCCATTTCCCGCATGTCACTCCCCACTCTCTCTCCCCTTTCCGACGCTATCCACTGTCCTCCTCTATCAAATAAAGGCACAAAAAAGGCCAAAAAAAAAAAAAAAAATTCAAATTCAGTTTCTAGTGGCACAAATCTCACCCCATATGTACATGGTTTCTTGTGCATCTGAAGCCAGCCTCAACAGAATCTCAAAGAAGCACAATCCTTTAGCACTTCCGCATGGGCTTTGTTTCCCAGAGCCAGAGGTTGCCTCTTGGTTTCAATTTGCAAATTTTTTTGGTTTTCACGAAAATTTTCTCCCTGGAGAAGTAAACATTACTTTTTATTTTTGCTCTTATGCAAAAGTAAAAGGAAATTTGGTATTTTGTTACTTATGAGTGCATGTGCGTCTCTGTCTTTTTACATATGTGCTATTTTGTGTGTGTGTGTGTGTGTGAGAGAGAGAGAGAGAGAGAGGCGGGGTGTTTCTTTGTGGTTGGCTGATAAACAGCAGTGGGTTGGGAGGTGGAGAGAGTCCATTGCCTCAGTTCATTGACACAAATTTGGCAGAATGCAAAAATGGTGCTCCAAGAAATCTGTCTGGCTGCAACCTGATCCCCTCTATCTGACATGGTGTTCTAAAAAACCTACTAAGACAAGCAGCAAGAGACATAACTCTATATTTTCTCATCCATCCTCTTGTACTTTTTCTTTTGCTCTGGTTAACAATCTCTGTAAAGATATTTTCTATGTCCAAGCTACTTCTTTGTCAGTCTTTCCTTCTGTTACACTCTGGCTCAATTACTCTTCACTGTGTCAAATCAAGACAAATATCTGGAGCTGAAGGAGAAAGGGAGACGCACATTTAATAAAATATTAATTCATGTTGGTGTTAATGACTGAGTATTTAGGAAACAAAGCTAATGTGGAATCATGTGTGCGTTCAGTAAAACAGAGTCTGATTCTAGGATTTTTTTTCTGAAGCCTAATGCTTAATTGGACCAATAATGCAACATGCAGCGTCACCTCATCATTCAGTCGTTGGCTGTCAAGCTGTTGTCTGCAATATGGCATGAGCTTCATAAGTGATCTTCATAGAAATTATTTTGGTGCTAGCCTGATCTAATTAGCTGAGATTTCATTCATCCTGCTTGAATGGCAGCTTTTTGACAAAAAAGAAAAAGGAAAAAAAAAAAAAAAGCCTAAAACTTATAATGAGAGCTATTTTTCAGCTGACTGAGTCATAGACATCCCCCTCCAGGACCTTTGATGTCATTTGCTGAAAGAAATAAAATTAAAGTGAGATATGATGATGAATCATGGAGCCATTCATTATCAAGTTATAATAATAAATGAGCTGATATCAGACAATCACATTGATTCACTTTTTTCAATTCAAACCTGGCCGTCATGGTGAATACCTTAGTTTCAATAAACCCACTCCTTAGCTGACAGAGTCCTTTTCTATCCAATCACTATTAGTAACTTTAGATTTTTCCTTACCAGACTGAACTGCAGCACATAAAATTGTGTTAACTTAAAGCCTGTCCCACAAATGTTGCTCGTTTCAAGGAAGCAATACCAGCTGATTTGAATTCAGTATCACCCCAACCTGAGCTGAGAGCTCGAATGCCGCATTATTCCCTCTCAGCTTTGTCAGTTTGTCACAGATATTACAGGTTCCCTTGAAGTCAAACTAGACTCAAACGCCCCAGGGGACTATTAAACAAAAGAAGCTTGCTTTCTTGGTAAACTGCTAAAAATCCATGAACTAAAACACTTATTTGGAAAATTCAAAGTTTTCAGTGCTCCACTAGAACAAATGTGGCCTGTTTACTGCCAGTGTTGTTTTCGTCAACGATGACGATGACGAAATTATTTCGTTGACGCAACTTTTTTTCATGACGATAACGAGACGTTGACGAGCTAAACACGGTTCTTTGATGACGAAAACATGACGAGACGTACGTGAGTTTTCGTTGACGGGACGAGACTAGACGAAAATGTTTGTGGCTGCTCTGTCAGACGTTCAAAATGTGTGATATTTCTGCCTATTGTGCGTGTGATCTGTCCGTCAAAAGCTAAAAAATATCAGCGATGATTCTGCATCCTATGTTTGGTCACACCCACCACCTGACGTTCAGCGCACATTCTGCACAACACACCTGTGGTCTCCATGATTATGTCCATATTTAGTGATCCCACATCATGATGTGATTACTTACACTGCTGAGCTTATGTTTGAATGTGGAAACTGTGGAGAACAGAAAACTGCATGTGGATCACTTTGATGATTTACTTTACTTCCGTTTCATGCTACATGGAGAGTTTCTGCAGTTACTCAGCTCTGTGAAGGTAAGAACTATAAGTTTATGTACACTCAGAAAATCCACAGGTTTTTGAGCAAAACTTTTTGAGCTTCGACATCAGACTGCAGCGGTCTCTGTGTCGGTCGCTACTAGCTAGTAGACACACACACACACACACACACACACACACACACACTCAGCCCCTCCCTCCTGCTTCACTGAACCCCTCGCTCTCAGATACATTCACTGACTCTTACAACAGTAGGAATTCAAAATATTAAGAACAAACATGAGCAAAAGTGAACTGCTGTTCTTTAAACATGAACTGTTGCAATACTACCCATAATTCGTGATATCTAATCATTAAATTATTTAGTTATCCTGAATTATCCCTTTCTTTCATAATAATTATTAAAACATAAGTCAGTATAACAAAATAATTGGATAAGTCAGTGAATGCATCTGAGAGAGCGGGGCACAGTGTGTGTAGCGGTAGCGACTGACAGACTGCTTGAGTGTGATGTCTGAGCAGNAACTTATAGTTCTATCCTTCAGAGAGTTCAGTAATTGCAGAATCTCTCCATGTAGCATGAAATAGAATTAAAGTAAATCAGTGTTGTGACCTAATATAACTTAAGACTAATGCTTTCTTCTTTTTTTCTTTTTTATTTGCTAAAACAACAACAAAAAAAACATTATTGAGTTTTTGTTGACTAAAACTAGACTAAAACCTGTTTGCGTTTTCGTCGACTAAAACTGGACTAAAACCTTTTTGAGTTTTCGTCGACTAAAACTGGACTAAAACTATCACATATAGAAGTGACTAAAATGTGACTAAAACTAATAAGCATTTTCGTCCAAAAGACTAAAACTAAGACTAAAACTAAAATAGCTGCCAAAAACAACACTGTTTACTGCAGCAAATTAGCTTTTTTTTAACATAGGCGGCAGCAGGCTCAAGATACTTCTCTAAGAAGAGAACAGAAGAAAAATAATAGGTTCCATTTTCAGTGCAAAAGCAAAGATAGTGTAACCCATATTTAGCTGTGTATTCCTTTATCCCAAAGCTGTGGTTACTCTATAACTTTTGTTAGGAATAATAGATGGTAAAAGGACATCTTTGGCTTTGTGCCTCTCTTCTCCATTTCTTTCTTTGTTCTAAATTAATATCAATTTGGACTGGTTTCAAAATGAGAAAATATGTGGTGTGCATGGGTCACTGGGCTGTCCTATGTTCTTGAATGCCTCACTCCTGTAGGAGGAGCTCACTTACTTTTTTGAGATCACCGTTATCAAGAAAAGGGGCTTCAGCTGTGAAGAAAGGGGGATCCACTTGCAAGAATGAGGACCCCACGAACACACCTTTAAACTGAAACCAGCCCTTTACTTGTTTGGTTTAAACTTAATCTTTATTAAAACTATATGAACTCCACCAAAGACACTCGGGCTGACACCTTTCCTCTGCACCGGTTTGCCACTTGGCTTTGATCAGACCCTGGAGCCCAGGTGAGCTTACACCTGTTTGTGCTTTTCTCTTTTCTGGAACCAGTCCTTATCTTTCACTCCTTTTTCGGTTTCTTTTTATACCTGCTGGAGTTAGTTGCCCGGGTTTAGACGTTCTTTCCTAGACTCTCCACCTGACTCTTAGCACTTTCTTTACACTATCAAATCTTTAAGAAAAGAGACCAAATGCATAAATTATTGTACAGAAAAAGTGTGGACCCTTTTATAAACAGTGGAATCATGGCAACAGCCAGAGCATGTAAGCGGAGCAGAGCAGCCAAATTTTGAAAAGAGCACAGAGCGGGATTGTTTTTTCTATGAATGTGGAGGCGGAGCGGGGGCGTCGTCCCGCTCCATTTTTGCTCTTTTCCACTCATATAAAGGGTTTGTTGCGTAGTGCTACGGGTGTGAGCAGAATCAGGAGACACTCCTCTCTACACCTGCAGCACCGGCAGATGTTGATACTTTAAGATCACTGATTCGCTCATGTCGCTGTCAGTCACAAAGAGATTCCGCCTCTGACAGATCATCCAATCATCATGCAGAAGTCGGGCCAGCCCACTGTCCCATAGAGATGTACCCCCAGAGATGCTGAGCGTCTGATGGGCGGGACAAAGCCCAAGCATTTATCCAATGACTGTCTAGTTTTGTGCAGTGGAACAACCCACTCTTCGCTTCCACATTGAATTTAGGCCCTGTTTACATAGAGACGATTACGGGTGAATCCGAAAGAGTATTTTGTCAGAAGGGCCTTTTGTTGACACAGCGACTGCGCTGTGGGTGGGTGAATCCGCAAGAATCTCAAGACTCCCTCCAGAGTGGAGTGTTTTGAAGACGATCGTGGTTACGCCCCGTCTAAACGGCAGAAGACGCAAAAGACGCTGTTTTCAGGGACCAGGTTTTAGCAGGTGGTTCATCTGTCGTGGCAGTAGTACTGCACTGAATCTAAATCACTGCATTTAAAGGTTGATTGCTGATGTTGTGTTTGTTCAATACTCTATATACAATACACTGCTGGGGGGGCGCGGATGGCCTAGTGGATATGGCTGCGCACCATGAGGCTTGCGCTCGAGCGGGCGGCCCGGGTTCGAATCCGACCTGTGGCCATTTCCCGCATGTCACTCCCCACTCTCTCTCCCCTTTCTGACGCTATCCACTGTCCTCCTCTATCAATGAAGGCATAAAAAGGCCAAAAAAAAAAATAAAAAATACACTGCTGGGTACTTATTAGTTAATGGATCGTGTGTTCAGTGATCAAGATCAATGTATGTTTTTTCTGTATGAATAATAAAGTGCTAAATCATGGAGTCACAAACCTTTTTTTTTTTTAATCTCTAAGACAGATTGACAGTAGAGTCAATCAAAGACCAGACCCTGGTAAACACAATAAAATCAGATATCTTTCAAAACAAAAGCTCTTTATTGTCATTTGAATATACTTTTCAGCATACATTTACACTTTTCTAAAAAAGCAGTGTTGGAGGTTAAACCCCCCCCCCAAAAATAGAAGTGACATTTGCCCTGCAAATGTATTTTCTTAAACATAGTACCGCAAAGGTACTGAAGTAGGTGCAAATAGTTTGTAAGAGTAAAAGAAAAGATGCATACAAATAAGTTTAAAAAGTACACATTCTAATTTTTGTCAGACGTGTCATCCTCTTCCATATCACAAAGTTACAGTACCATCTTTTGGAGCCGGGTTGGACTCCCATTCTATGCCAAGCTGCGCTTTGTTCGCCTTGTAGTTTAGGGCTGATTGAAGCAGGAGTTCAACCTTCCCATCAGTCTAAACGGAATTCTTCTTGGGTACAGCCATTGTTGTTGTGTTCATCCGGGGAACAGAACAGAAATGAACTATTTCACGCATGCACGTTGTTATATAAGCGTATGCCGGCGTTCTACCACAGCGCCACATAGCGGCCTTGTGCCGAATTTCACCCACAATTGCGTTTCCAGAAGACACTCGTCTAAACGCGGAGAAAACTTGAAGACGATACGCCACTTTTGCAGCACTTTTGCATCTACAGATTTTATCGTCTCTGTGTAAACGTAGCCTCAGTAGACGCCCATCATCAGTCTGTGTGAATCACTGTGGAGCTGCAGGGATGAAGTAAAAGGAAGTCTTGTCAGTTTCCAGTGTTAAGAGGCTGATTTTCAACACAAGATGAACGCACTCCAGCGCATAATGAAATGTACACATAGCAGTACATATTTCGCCACTTTTTTTTTTTTTTTTTTACATTTTAGGGGCAGCTGAGCTTCCATTGAAGTCTTAGAGCAATCACCACTGGACAGAACATACAGGTTTACTGTTCTGTAAAAACAAAAGATGGATATAATAAGGGACAAGAAAGAGAATGCAATTTCCTTGTGTCTGTGCGCACAGATTCACAGAAGAAACCACCTCTCTCGAAAACACGACAGTGAGCTACGGGAGCACTTAAATAAAAAAGAAAAAGGTAAAGTCGACTGAAAATAAATACTCAGGCTGTAGATACATGTAAAATATATTTAACTTAAATATCAGGAAACAAATATTTTATTATCCCCCACTTATTTTGGGTCAAAGGCTTTAACTAAAGATGGGTGAAATATTCGTTTGGAGCAAGCGTGGAGCGGAGCGGGGCACAATCTTGGTTGAGCGCGGGGCAGAGGTGAGTGGAGCGGCATGGCGCAAATTAGAGCAGGGAGGGATGAAGGCAGACACCGTGGGGAGCGAGGAGCGGATATTCTCGCTGGTCCGCTCACATGCTCTGGTAACAGCTTTAAAAATCAACACGTAAACCTTGGCTGTTTTCTACCTATTGACCTCCCAGAGCTGTTTTCGACAGTTGCATCTGTTAAACCATCAACTTGTCTTTTGGACACCAGCTCTTCTAAGGTGCTGAAGGAAGTCCTTACTTTAATTCTCACTTTTCTCAGTATGATTTATGAGTTTATATTAACTAGCTATATGCTTCAATGATTTAAAGTGGTGTCTCAATTTTATTTTATTTTTTTAACTTGTACGTAAAAGCCTTCTCTTGGTTTAGTCACCTTAGCCAACTAAGGACATATATTTAATTCACCCTTCATAAGAACTGGCTTATCTGGCTTATTTGTTCTGCTCTTCATCGCCCACAACCTCTGTGAAGATTTTAAGCCAGGGCTTTGGGCACACCAAACACCAAACTTTGCTCTGTATTTGATACACTTGATCCGTCAAAGAGATTGGAACAGTTAGACATTACACTTTTGCTTGATACCATTGATGCCTTGTATAATAATTGAAAAATAACCATATTAAATCCAGTGATGCAACATAAATATTCTAAAATCTTTTTTTTCTTTTGTCAAAATTGTTTTATTGAGACACATCATTCACAGTACCACTAAGATGCGTGCTGTGGAGCTTGAAACTTAAGGTGTGGGAACTTTCATTTGAAAGAATATGCAAATATTGACATAAAGGAAAATTGTATGAGCCATAGGTTTTCTTTGCTGCTTAAATGTTCTAACTATGTTACCGAGTAGGGGTTAAGAACATAAGCAGTGCCATGTGTTTGGGCAGGTTTGGGCCATTTTGCCAGCCCAATCATCTACTGTTGGCTGTGTAAAGTATGTAGCTGAGACTTTCAACTGCCAACCTCTGTTGCCAGTGGACCAGTGGACTTGGCTTGGTTTGTCTGTCTCCCTTCATGGCACTTAATGCAGCAGTATTCAGCCAATAGACTATGATCTTTTGCATAAATCGGCTGAAAACAGGGCTGCCAAGGGCTGATGAATGGGTTCTAATCTTCAGGAGTCTGCCCAATGCTCTTGGCTTAGTCTGATCCACTCTCAAATGCTCTCTAATTTTACTAATGCAAAGCTATCACTCAGTGATCTCCACACACAAAGTAAAAGGCGGTCATATCATTTTATTATTTTACAAAGTCCTTATTTGTTGTTTTGTCAAGGGTAATAAAGCAGCTAAGATTCTGAAAAACTACTGCAGACCTGAGCCAAGTCTAATCCAAATAAATAATTTTACTTTCACAGCAAGTATTTGTTACTCCATTCTAAAAGGGCACATGTTTGCTAAAATACCTTCACTCAGAGCAATACTAACCCCCTATTTTTAATAAGTAGAGGAAGTGAAGTGGTTTTGGGGTTATAGCTTACTGGCTCATTGTTTCTTGGTTTACAGTCAAAGCTAAGTGTATAATGGGAGCCCTGTAAATCTTTGGTTGTGCGGTCAGAGAATGATGCATCAAAGTTAGCATAACTAAGACCAATACCACAAGTAAGACTTTTTTACACTCCTGAACAAAGCTGAAAGTATCTCAAACAAGCCTAGCAGGCTCATGGCATGGTCACATACAGTCATGGATGAAAGTGCTGGCACCCCTGGAATTTTTTCAGACAATATAGTATTTCTCCCAGAAATTGTTGCAATTATAAATGTTTTTGGTATGAATGTGTTCATTTCCATGATGTGCATTGGAAAACAAAACTGAAGAAAAAAGCCAAAATGGTCACAATTTTACACAAAAAAAAAAAAAAAATTGGTCCGGACAAAATTGTTTGCACCCTTTTAGAATTGTGAGTAAAATGAATTTGAAATTGAATTTCAAGCAGGTGATGCTTGTTTAAACTCAGCTGTGGCAGAGGACGTTCATGTGTTTAAGAGCAGGCTCAAGACCCACCTTTTTAGCCTTGCTTTTAGTTAATATTTATTTATTTTATCTGCTCAGGTTTTTATTTATTTATTCTATCTTATTTGTTTTTACTTTTTTATTAAATCTTTTATTTATTTATTTATTTCACCCTTTTCACCTTTTTATTTCATTTTATCCTTCAAGCATTCTAAAACCCTCCAGTGTTTCCTCTGAGGAGCCCTCTGCATGGGAGCGGCGGTCGACTGTGGTCATGGGGCACCTGTCACTTTGGTACCTGGTGGAGGTTAGCGTCTGCCACCTATCCACTGGGGCCCTGTGTTGGTGTCCTGTGGCTGCCGTCAGCTCTCTGCTCCTGGTGCAGACGGCTCCTCTGATGGTGCTTCCTCAGCTGGTCCATCTGTGCTCAGCCTCGTGTACATCCATGCATTGGGGTATGCATGGTCGATGTTGGTGTGTGTGTGTGTGTGTGTGTGTGTGCGTGCGTGTGCGTGCGTGTGCATGCGCGGGTATGGAAATACCTGCACCCGCAAATAAAGTTTGATTGATTGATTGAAATAACAGGTGCTGGTAATGTAGAACAATCTAGAACTCACCAAGTAGAGTACCTTGCTTTTTGTGTTTCAAAGTTGTTCAAACAAATATAAGCAAGATAATGAAGGATTCATGTTGTGTATCACATGCCTTGTAAGGAGTTTTATTTTGAAAAAGGTGATTTTATTTTGAAACAGCCTGTCAATCAAAAAGATGTAAGGTGCCTGCGCTTCACAGCACCCAACGGAGCAGAGAGAGTGAGGAACGTTTGGGGATTTGTGAATTCTAGATATTTACAAGTAGCTTACAAATTTAATGCCACAACCACAAGAAACACAAGAAACACAAGAAAAAGACTTTTTGAAGTTATCCCAGGATCATCTCTGTGAAGTAGCTATCACTCAGTGTTCTGGAGGCTGAATATTACCACAATGCCAATATTCTTGTTTTTCTGTTTGAGATACAAATCTCCCTGTCTTCACTTTTACTTATGTTTCACACAGTGAGATTGTAGCTCTGATTTTGCAAGTTATAGAAGTAAAATAATCTAAAACACACAACCTGTAGCTCCTCCTCTGACGTCTTGCCCCACTGAAGGAGACTGCATGTGAACGCACGTGCAGGTAAACAAACACACGTTTCAGCCCCAGCCTGAAATTCACACCTTGGACCAGAAGAAATAAAATATGAAACCTAACACAGCATGAACTGAGAAATGACCTGGAGTCCTCCGAGTCCTCCGAGTCCTCCCCCGAGTCCTCATGTATCTAGAGCTCGAGTCACATGTCCAGCATATACGGACTGGAGTCTGAGTCCTGGGGTCCGTTTCACAAAGCAGGTTTAGTAAAAACTCTGGGTCTATTAACCCTGAAATCAGGGAAACTCTGAATTTTCCGTTTCACAAATCGAGGTAACTCAAACAGAGAAAGAGGGGTAAGTCAAGCCCGTTTCACAAAGAGGGGTAACTTCAGCTCTGGGTCAGTTACTGTAGTAACAGACTCTGTGAAACTAACCTGGTCTGGACCAGGTTTTTCTCAATGAACCTGGAGTTTCTCTCCGTCTCCGCCCTCTTCCAACCACACACCATATTTGATTTCCTCATTCTCTCAGTGAGCGGGCGAGTTTTGGCGTAACGTGGTTCTGCTGTCTGTTATTTAAGAAACATACAAGTCGACTTTTGTCACGAACATAGCATGTCCTTTTGACAATGAACTCATTGATGAAGGTGCAGCATTACTGCTCAGGGAAATTAATCTTTTAATATTTTTCGGGAGATCATCAAAGCGCACATAGATATTCTGACATTTCCAGACAATTCTCTGTTTATACGTTACCGTTTCACATCACAGTCCATCATTTACAGACACGACCTAATCTGTCCTTACATTTGCATCATTACCAGCCGTAGTCATGCTCTCACATCCCAGCAGATGTTGTGTATCATGCTCCAATTTTTTTTTGTAAATGGCAGTTTTTGTTTGTTTGTTTGTTTTTAAAATAATAATAATAATAATAATATCGGAGATACAAGGCAACTGTATGCAGGTCGTCAGAGGTGGCGGTGCAGGACCACCACCCGTTTTACTGGCATCTGCCTTCTTTCTGTTGGCTGAAGTCTGTATTAGTTTAAATAGGATTAATTATTTAACAGAATGTGATACATATGAGAAGATATTTATGTGTGTAAACAGCATTATGTTGGAGATAAAACAACTGCACAGTCAAACAGCCACGTAATATTAATTTTACAATGTAAAGCGTGATTAAAATGAGGTAAACCCATAAGATTATGTGGAGGTCTCACCTATTTGAACAATGTTTTTAGATTTCATCTTAAGTTTCAGCCAAGTGTGCCTCTCCCCCGCAGGATTGCACCTAAATTAAATAAATGAATGATCTACATTCAGCAGTTTTCCCCTGTAATATTATTGTTGTTTTTATTTACTTATTTATTTATTTTTTTACCTTGTCCTGTTCAGCATCACGACAACAGAATTGTGGTCCGGCTGCCGTATTTTGCAGAACACATGTTGCTCTGCCAAGAGGAGCCGTTTGTGTAAAACGCTCCCCTTGAGATTTAAATGATAATTTTATTAGTGTTTTGTAATTTATTTTTTCTGTACATTGCCAAGGTTAAAGGTTACTGCCTGAACGGACTAGGGTGAAAACAGATGAGGGATAGTGACAGAGGGAAAGAGCAGACAGAGAGGGGGAGATACACAATAAAACAACAGAAGAGAACAACCACAACAACTGGACGAGTGAACGCAGACAGGGGATCCAAAACCAGCAGCTGATCCTGCAAGAAAAAAAAACAAGGGGAAAGAAAGAGAGACAGCAGACAAAACAGAATAGAAGGAAACACAGTATCCAGAGGTCTTTGACACAACAATCTCTGGGCGCACCTGTGGAGAGATGAACTGGAGAGATCATGAGAATCAATGAGCACAGCAATAACAATTATAAATCTATATGCACAGGAACACATGTATACACACATACTTACCTACACAAGCAGCTGCATGGGTGTGAATGCAGATTATAAGAGTTGAGTTATGTTTGGTGTTGAGTGATCATGCCAGGGAGTGAACATGCAGGTGTAGCCCTGCTGCCTCCAAGGACCGGATACACACCTAGAGGGCCCCCAGCGCCGGGCAACCGGCAGCTATGACAGAGCGCAGAGCCCAGCCAGACCATCCC
>RPOG01005014.1:17121-37252 GCA_008086565.1 Thalassoma bifasciatum | reverse complement strand
AGACAGACAGCCTACCTGTCTCCTTGGAGCCAATATTAAACACCTTATGTCCTGTTAATTACTTTATTCTTATTGCAAGTTACAAACCATGATGTCCCTCCATGATAACAAGGGGTTATGATTAATCCAAAGTCCTGAAAAATGTACATCCATGCTGATCAAACTTTGGTTAATCAACACAGATTGGAAAATCATCACACCAGTTCCATCTCCAAACTATGTTTTGTGACAAAAAAGGAAAAAGAAAGTATTGAGAGTGTCAGCATAATATGAAATTGAAGTGGCGTTATGTGGCTGCGGCTCTTACAGCAGCTGAGCTGTGAGAGCAGGGTTGCCATGTCAGTTTAAAAAACAATTTCTAAGGGTATGGGTTATCGTACTAGATAGACAGGATGGATAGATGGATGACAAGACAAACAAACAAACAAGCAAACAAACAAACAAACAAATTAATAAATAAATAAATAAGTCATGTGATATTATGCAGTAAGCTATTTATTTGATAGGAAATAATTTACCTAAATTCAAGGTAATTTGATCTGCTTTACAGATGATTTTTAATGTTTTTGCAAAATTCAAATAAAATACTCTCCTTCATCCTGTTTTTTTTATTCATTCATATATTCAAAATTGAGTAACAGCAGTTTTGTTCTACAGGAAAAAGCAGAAAGGGAAACAAATTAACATTTTTTTTTATAGTAGACGCTGCTCCTTGGCTTTGTAATACCGGTAGAGCTTTTATACGTATTCCAACGGCACAAGGCAGTATCTGCATTTTTGGGGTCATAGGTCACATTATAGTGATGGTTCTTGTAGATAAAGAAAAACCTTAAGAAAATACATCAAATAACTAGAAAAGCAATTTCTGAAGAAATTGCGCTGTGAATGCAGAAGCTGAAGCAGCTTGCGCTGAACTGCTAATGCAGAATCCTGAATATGCTGAATGACTGAATTTATCTGAAAATGGTTGAATGAATCTTGAAAAAGCTTGCGCTGAACTGCTGAATGCAAAATGTTGAAGGAGAACTCATGAACATGAACATGAAGACTTGGCTGAAAGGATGTGAAATAATGTCCAAAATGAAAATATGAATGGGTGAATTGAAGAATAAATGGGGGAAAAAAGGAAATCAATGAATCACAATGAAAGAATTTTTTATCTCTAGAAGTTGTGTGGGAATTATCAGAATTATCAGATGTTTGAGACAGTGAAGTGTATGTGTGTGTGTGTGTGTGTGAGAGAGAGAGAGCTTGTGTTTGTGTGTACATGGTTAATATGCCTGTGTGTGTTGTGTGTGAGTGTGTGTGCTTGTGTGTGTGTTTGTGTGTCTATATGGTTAATGTGCTGATGTGTGTTGTGTGTAAACACAAATGAACACTGCAATTTTTGCACAGTTAATTATTTTATTCTGTCTATTTGTTAAAAAGGCTAGTTGATCGTGTTCTTCTTTTATTCTCTTTTTTATTGTATATTTCTATATATTTAATATTCTCATTTCTATGATTGGGCTTGCTCCGGGACCAGGGTAACCTAATTTGGTCCCACCCATGTTTTACATGGGTTGAATGACAATAAAACTCCTTGAATCTTGAATCTTCGAATCTTTGAATCTTGAATCTTGTGTGTGTGTTTGGTGTGTTTGTGTGTGGGTATATGTTTGGTGTGCTGGTGTGCTGTGTGTTGGTCAGTGATGCAGATAAACAATCACTTGAGTATCTTTCTTCATCAGTGTTTTGATCTGTAGGTATTCCTCCACTCTACCAATTGAGCTATCCAAAGGGGTGTACAGCACAGAAAGCAGGAGATCCATTTGACAAGCCTACAAAAAAGCCAACAGGCAGGGTCAGGGAAAATCACTGTACCTTTGTGTTGGCTCACTTTATCTCACATGCCAAAAGTCTTCTCAAAAGTCACAAAACACACCTTCAAAATGAAAATTACCTCTGGTCTAGAGGTCTTTTTTTTATCTAGATAGACCAACAATTAAACATTGCATGGATAGGGTCGTGCGATCTCATTGACCTAAGCTGAGCTACAGTACAAAACTGCTAGAAAAAGCAGATGCTTTGTGCAGGAGTTGAACCAGCGACCCCAGGATACCCGCTATAACCACCGACTACAGCCCTCCACTTTACCAACTGAGCTATCCAAGGGGGTGAACAGCACAGAAAGCAGGAGATCCTTTTGACAAGCCTACAAAAAAGCCAACAAGCAGGGTCAGGGAAATCACTGTACCTTTTTGTTGGCTCACTTCATCTCACATGCCAAAAGTCTTCTAAAAAGTCACAAAACACACCTTCAAAATGAAAAATTACCTCTGGTCTAGAGATCTTTTGTCTCTAGGTAGATGAAAAATTAAACATTGCATAGATTGGGCCATTGGATCTCATTGACCTAAGCTGAGCTACAGTACAGAACTGCTAGAAAAAGCACATGCTTTATGCGGGAGTTGAACCAGCGACCCCAGGATACCCGCTATAAGCACTGACTACAGCCCTCCACTCAACCAACTGAGCTATCCAACGGGGCGTACACGAAGAAAGCAGGAGATCCATTTGACAAGCCTACAAAAAAGCCAACAAGCAGGGTCAGGGAAAATCACTGTACCTTTGTGTTGGCTCACTTTATCTCACATGCCAAAAGTCTTCTCAAAAGTCACAAAACACACCTTCAAAATTACAAATTACCTGTGGTCTTGAGGTCTTTTCAGTCTTGGTAGACCAAAAATTAAACATTGCATAGATAGGTCCATTGGATTTCTTTGACCTAAGCTGAGCTACAGTACAGAACTGCTAGAAAAAACACATGCTTCGTGCGGGAGTTGAACCAGCAACCCCAAGATATCGCTATAACCACTGACTACAGCCCTCCACTCTACCAACTGAGCTATCCAAGGGGGTGTACAGTTGTCTTTCGTCCTCTAGGTAAACTGTTCGGATGTTTTTTCGGTTGTTTTTCCCAATCCCTTTTAGTGAGTTCTGGAAACACGACCGAGTGAAATAGAGTGTACGGTTTTCAGAAGAGTTTTCAATGTTTTGTGTAGAAGTTTTACTTTTTAATGGAGACCAGATTTCCAGAAAAGTCAGAACTATCTGTTTTTTAATTTCATTGCATAGATAGGTCCATTGGATCTCTTTGAGCTAAACTGAGCTACAGTACAGAACTGCTAGAAAAAGCACATGCTTCATGCGGGAGTTGAACCAGCGACCCCAAGATACCCGCTATAACCACCAACTACAGGGGAGGTGAGATGGTTGACTCGATAGGTTGCCCCACATGTCGTGTCTTTCGTCCTCTAGGGAAACTGTTCGGATGTTTTTTCGGTTGTTCGTCCCAGTCCCTTTTAGTGACATGGAAACACAACCGAGTGAAGTAGAGTGTACGGTTTTCAAAGAGTTTTCAGTGTTTTGTGTTGCAATTCTTCCTTTTTAATGGAGACGTCTAGAGGTCTTTTCAGTCTTGGGAGACCAAAAATTAAACATTGCATAGATAGGGCCATTGGATTTCTTTGACCTAAGCTGAGCTGCAGTACAGAACTGCTAGAAAAAGCACATGCTAGCACACCCTCAACTTGGTCGCTGGGGTCCTATGTGACATATTAGTGGCTGATGTCGGGAGGTGAGATGGTTGACTCGATAGGTTGCCCCACATGTCGTGTCTTTCGTCCTCTAGGTAAACTGTTCGGATGTTTTTTGCCAACAATACGGGTCAGAAAAATCACTGTACCTTTGTGTTGGCTCACTTTATCTCACATGCAAAAAGTCTTCTCAAAAGTCACAAAACACACCTTCAAAATGAAAAATTACCTCTGGTCTAGAGGTCTTTTCAGTCTTGGTAGACCAAAAATTAAACATTGCATAGATAGGTCCATTGGATTTCTTTGACCTAAGCTGAGCTGCAGTACAGAACTGCTAGAAAAAGCACATGCTTCGTGCGGGAGTTGAACCAGCGACCCGAGGATACCCTCTATAACCACCAACTACAGCCCTCCACTCTACCAACTGAGCTATCCAAGGGGGTGTACAGGACAGAAAGCAGGAGATCCCTTCGACAAGCCTACAAAAAAGCCAACAAGCAGGGTCAGGGAAAATCACTGTACCTTTGTGTTGGCTCACTTCATCTCACATGCCAAAAGTTTCTCAAAAGTCACAAAACACAACGTTAAGAAGGAATAATTACCTCTGGTCTAGAGGTCTTTTCAGTCTTGGGAGACCAAAAATTAAACATTGCATAGATAGGTCCATTGGATTTCTTTGACCTAAGCTGAGCTGCAGTACAGAACTGCTAGAAAAAGCACATGCTTCGTGTGGGAGTTGAACCAGCGACCCCAGGATACACTGTATAATCACCGACTACAGCCCTCCACTCTACCAACTGAGCTATCCAACGGGGTGTACAGCACAGAAAGCAGGAGATCCATTTGACAAGCCTACAAAAAAGCCAACAATACGGGTCAGAAAAATCACTGTACCTTTGTGTTGGCTCACTTTATCTCACATGCCAAAAGTCTTCTCAAAAGTCACAAAACACACCTTCAAAATGAAAAATTACCTCTGGTCTAGAGGTCTTTTCAGTCTTGGTAGACCAAAAATTAAACATTGCATAGATAGGTCCATTGGATTTCTTTGACCTAAGCTGAGCTGCAGTACAGAACTGCTAGAAAAAGCACATGCTTCGTGCGGGAGTTGAACCAGCGACCCCAGGATACCCGCTATAACCACCAACTACAGCCCTCCACTCTACCAACTGAGCTATCCAAGGGGGTGTACAGGACAGAAAGCAGGAGATCCCTTCTACAAGCCTACAAAAAAGCCAACAATACGGGTCAGGGAAAATCACTGTACCTTTGTGTTGGCTCACTTCATCTCACATGCCAAAAGTTGTCTCAAAAGTCACAAAATACAACTTTAAGAAGGAAAAATTACCTCTGGTCTAGAGGTCTTTTCAGTCTTGGTAGACCAAAAATTAAACATTGCATAGATAGGTCCATTGGATTTCTTTGATCTAAGCTGAGCTGCAGCTACAGAACTGCTAGAAAAAGCACATGCTTCATGCGGGAGTTGAACCAGCGACCCCAGGATACACTGTATAATCACCGACTACAGCCCTCCACTCTACCAACTGAGCTATCCAACGGGGTGTACAGCACAGAAAGCAGGAGATCCCTTTGACAAGCCTACAAAAAAGCCAACAAGCAGGGTCAGGGAAAATCACTGTACCTTTGTGTTGGCTTACTTCATCTCACATGCCAAAAGTCTTCTCAAAAGTCACAAAACACAACGTTAAGAAGGAAAAATTACCTCTGTTCTAGAGGTCTTTTCAGTCTTGGTAGACCAAAAATTAAACATTGCATAGATAGGGCCATTGGATCCCTTTGAGCTAAACTGAGCTACAGTACAGAACTGCTAGAAAAAGCACATGCTTCGTGCGGGAGTTGAACCAGCGACCCCAGGATACCCGCTATAACCACCGACTACAGCCCTCCATTCTACCAACTGAGCGATCAAAGAGGATGTACAGCACAGAAAGCAGGAGATCCCTTTGAATAGCCTACAAAAAAGCCAACAAGCAGGGTCAGGGAAAATCACTCTAGACCTTTGTGTTGGCTCACTTCATCTCACATGCCAAAAGTCATGTCAAAAGTCAAAAACAAACCATCAAAATGAAAAATTACCTCTGGTCTAGAGGTCTTTTCAGTCTTGGTAGACCAAAAATTGAACATTGCATCGATAGGGCCATTGGATCTCTTTGAGCTAAACTGAGCTACAGTACAGAACTGCTAGAAGAAGCACATGCTTCGTGTGGGAATTGAACCAGCGACCCCAGGATACCCGCTATAACCACAAACTACAGCCCTCCACTCTACTTACTGAGCTATCCAACGGGGTGTACAGCACAGAAAGCAGGAGATCCCTTTGACAAGCCTACAAAAAAGCCAACAAGCAGAGTCAGGGAAATCACTGTACCTTTTTGTTGGCTCACTTTATCTCACATGCCAAAAGTCTTCTCAAAAGTTACAAAACACACCTTCAAAATGAAAAATTACCTCTGGTGTAGAGGTCTTTTCAGTCTTGGTAGACCAAAAATTGAACATTGCATAGATAGGGCCATTGGATTTCTTTGACCTAAGCTGAGCTACAGTACAGAACTGCTAGAAAAAGCACATGCTTCGTGCGGGAGTTGAACCAGCAACCCCAGGATACCCGCTATAACCACCGACTACAGCCTTCCACTCTACCAACTGAGCTATCAAAGAGGATGTACAGCACAGAAAGCAGGAGATCCATTTGACAAGCCTACAAAAAAGCCAACAAAAAGGGTTAGGGAAAATCACTCAAGACCTTTGTGCTGGCTCACTTTATCTCACATGCCAAAAGTCTTCTCAAAAGTTACAAAACACATCTTCAAAATGAAAAATTACCTCTGGTCTAAAGGTCTTTTCAGTCTTGATAGACAAAAAATTAAACATTGCATAGATAGGTCCATTGGATCTCTTTGAGCTAAACTGAGCTACAGTACAGAACTGCTAGAAAAAGCACATGCTTCATGCGGGAGTTGAACCAGCGACCCCAAGATACCCGCTATAACCACCAACTACAGCCCTCCACTCTACCAACTGAGCTATCCAACGGGGTGTACAGCACAGAAAGCAGGAGATCCCTTTGACAAGCCTACAAAAAAGCCAACAAGCAGGGTCAGGGAAAATCACTGTACCTTTGTGTTGGCTCACTTCATCTCACATGCCAAAAGTTTCTCAAAAGTCACAAAACACAACGTTAAGAAGGAAAAATTACCTCTGTTCTAGAGGTCTTTTCAGTCTTGGGAGACCAAAAATTAAACATTGCATAGATAGGTCCATTGGATTTCTTTGACCTAAGCTGAGCTGCAGTACAGAACTGCTAGAAAAAGCACATGCTTCGTGTGGGAGTTGAACCAGCGACCCCAGGATACACTGTATAATCACCGACTACAGCCCTCCACTCTACCAACTGAGCTATCCAACGGGGTGTACAGCACAGAAAGCAGGAGATCCATTTGACAAGCCTACAAAAAAGCCAACAAGCAGGGTCAGAAAAATCACTGTACCTTTGTGTTGGCTCACTTTATCTCACATGCCAAAAGTCTTCTCAAAAGTCACAAAACACACCTTCAAAATGAAAAATTACCTCTGGTCTAGAGGTCTTTTCAGTCTTGGTAGACCAAAAATTAAACATTGCATAGATAGGTCCATTGGATTTCTTTGACCTAAGCTGAGCTACAGTACAGAACTGCTAGAAAAAGCACATGCTTCGTGGGGGAGTTGAACCAGCGACCCGAGGATACCCTCTATAACCACCAACTACAGCCCTCCACTCTACCAACTGAGCTATCCAAGGGGGTGTACAGGACAGAAAGCAGGAGATCCCTTCTACAAGCCTACAAAAAAGCCAACAAGCAGGGTCAGGGAAAATCACTGTACCTTTGTGTTGGCTCACTTCATCTCACATGCCAAAAGTTGTCTCAAAAGTCACAAAACACAACTTTAAGAAGGAAAATTACCTCTGGTCTAGAGGTCTTTTCAGTCTTGGTAGACCAAAAATTAAACATTGCATAGATAGGTCCATTGGATTTCTTTGATCTAAGCTGAGCTGCAGCTACAGAACTGCTAGAAAAAGCACATGCTTCATGCGAGAGTTGAACCAGCGACCCCAGGATACCCGCTATAACAACCAACTACAGCCCTCAACTCTACCAACTGAGCTATCCAACGGGGTGTACAGCACAGAAAGCAGGAGATCCCTTTGACAAGCCTACAAAAAAGCCAACAAGCAGGGTCAGGGAAAATCACTGTACCTTTGTGTTGGCTCACTTCATCTCACATGCCAAAAGTCTTCTCAAAAGTCACAAAACACAACGTTAAGAAGGAAAAATTACCTCTGGTCTAGAGGTCTTTTCAGTCTTGGTAGACCAAAAATTAAACATTGCATAGATAGGGCCATTGGATCCCTTTGAGCTAAACTGAGCTACAGTACAGAACTGCTAGAAAAAGCACATGCTTCGTGCGGGAGTTGAACCAGCGACCCCAGGATACCCGCTATAACCACCGACTACAGCCCTCCATTCTACCAACTGAGCGATCAAAGAGGATGTACAGCACAGAAAGCAGGAGATCCCTTTGAATAGCCTACAAAAAAGCCAACAAGCAGGGTCAGGGAAAATCACTCTAGACCTTTGTGTTGGCTCACTTCATCTCACATGCCAAAAGTCATGTCAAAAGTCACAAAACAAACCATCAAAATGAAAAATTACCTCTGGTCTAGAGGTCTTTTCAGTCTTGGTAGACCAAAAATTGAACATTGCATCGATAGGGCCATTGGATCTCTTTGAGCTAAACTGAGCTACAGTACAGAACTGCTAGAAGAAGCACATGCTTCGTGTGGGAGTTGAACCAGCGACCCCAGGATACCCGCTATAACCACAAACTACAGCCCTCCACTCTACTTACTGAGCTATCCAACGGGGTGTACAGCACAGAAAGCAGGAGATCCATTTGACAAGCCTACAAAAAAGCCAACAAGCAGAGTCAGGGAAATCACTGTACCTTTTTGTTGGCTCACTTTATCTCACATGCCAAAAGTCTTCTCAAAAGTAACCAAACACACCTTCAAAATGAAAAATTACCTCTGGTGTAGAGGTCTTTTCAGTCTTGGTAGACCAAAAATTGAACATTGCATAGATAGGGCCATTGGATTTCTTTGACCTAAGCTGAGCTACAGTACAGAACTGCTAGAAAAAGCACATGCTTCGTGCGGGAGTTGAACCAGCAACACCAGGATACCCACTATAACCACCGACTACAGCCTTCCACTCTACCAACTGAGCTATCAAAGAGGATGTACAGCACAGAAAGCAGGAGATCCCTTTGACAAGCCTACAAAACAGCAAACAAGACGGGTCAGATAAAATCACTCTAGACCTTTGTGTTGGCTCACTTTATCTCACATGCCAAAAGTCTTCTCAAAAGTTACAAAACAAACCCTCAAAATGAAAAATTACCTGTGGTCTAGAGGTCTTTTCAGTCTTGGCAGACCAAAAGTTAAACATTGCATAGATAGGTCCATTGGATTTCTTTGACCTAAGCTGAGCTGCAGTACAGAACTGCTAGAAAAAGCACATGCTTTGTGTGGGAGTTGAACCAGCGACCCAAGGATACCCTCTATAACCACCGACTACAGCCCTCCACTCTACCAACTGAGCTATCAAAGAGGGTGTACAGCACAGAAAGCAGGAGATCCCTTTGACAAGCCTACAAAAAAGCCAACAAGCAGAGTAAGGGAAAATCACTCTAGACCTTTGTGTTGGCTCACTTTATCTCACATGCCAAAAGTCTTCTCAAAAGTCACAAAACATACCCTCAAAATGAAAAATTACCTTTGGTCTAGAGGTCTTTTCAGTCTTGGTAGACCAAAAACTAAACATTGCATAGATAGGTCCATTGGATTTCTTTGACCTAATCTGAGCTGCAGTACAGAACTGCTAGAAAAAGCACATGATTCGTGTGGGAGTTGAACCAGCGACCCCAGGATACCCTCTATAACCACCGACTACAGCCCTCCACTCTACCAACTGAGCTATCCAAGGGGGTGTACAGCACAGAAAGCAGGAGATCCCTTTGACAAGCCTACAAAAAAGCCAACAAG
Source organism: Thalassoma bifasciatum (assembly GCA_008086565.1). Classification (NCBI taxonomy): domain Eukaryota; kingdom Metazoa; phylum Chordata; class Actinopteri; order Labriformes; family Labridae; genus Thalassoma; species Thalassoma bifasciatum. The sequence goes on along the minus strand of RPOG01005014.1, from coordinate 27,571 downwards.
CAGGGTCAGGGAAAATCACTGTACCTTTGTGTTGGCTCACTTCATCTCACATGCCAAAAGTTTCTCAAAAGTCACAAAACACAACGTTTAGAGGGAAAAATTACCTCTGGTCTAGAGGTCTTTTCAGTCTTGGTAGACCAAAAATTGAACATTGCATAGATAGGGCCATTGGATTTCTTTGACCTAAGCTGAGCTACAGTACAGAACTGCTAGAAAAAGCACATGCTTCGTGCGGGAGTTGAACCAGCGACCCCAGGATACCCTCTATAACCACCAACTACAGCCCTCCACTCTACCAACTGAGCTATCAAAGAGGGTGTACAGCACAGAAAGCAGGAGATCCCTTTGACAAGCCTACAAAAAAGCCAACAAGCAGAGTCAGGGAAAATCACTCTAGACCTTTGTGTTGGCTCACTTTATCTCACATGCCAAAAGTCTTTTCGAAAGTTACACAACACACCTTCAAAATGAAAAATTACCTCTGGTCTAGAGGTCTTTTCAGTCTTGGTAGACCAAAAATTAAACATTGCATAGATAGGGCCATTGGATCTCTTTGACCTTAGCTGAGCTACAGTACAGAACTGCTAGAAAAAGCACATGCTTCATGCGGGAGTTGAACCAGCAACCCCAGGATACCCTCTATAAACACCGACTACAGCCCTCCACTCTAACAACTGAGCTATCCAACTGGGTGTACAGCACAGAAAGCTGGAGATCCCTTTGACAAGCCTACAAAAAAGCCAACAAGCAGAGTCAGGGAAAATCACTGTACCTTTGTGTTGGCTCACTTCATCTCACATGCCAAAAGTTTCTCAAAAGTCACAAAACACAACGTTAAAAGGAAAAATGACCTCTGGTCTTGAGGTCTTTTCAGTCTTGGTGGACCAAAAATTAAACATTGCATAGATAGGGCCATTGGATTTCTTTGACCTAAGCTGAGCTACAGTACAGAACTGCAAGACAAAGCACATGCTTCGTGCGGGAGTTGAACCAGCGACCCCAGGATACCCGCTATAAACACCGACTACAGCCCTCCACTCTACCAACTGAGCTATCCAACGGGGTGTACAGTACAGAAAGCAGGAGATCCCTTTGACAAGCCTTAAAAAAAGCCAACAAGCAGGGTCAGGGAAAATCACTCTAGACCTTTGTGTTGGCTCACTTTATCTCACATGCCAAAAGTCTTTTCGAAAGTTACAAAACACACCTTCAAAATGAAAAATTACCTCTGGTCAAGAGGTCTTTTCAGTCTTGGTAGACCAAAAATTAAACATTGCATGGACAGGGCCATTGGATCTCTTTGAGCTAAACTGAGCTACAGTACAGAACTGCTAGAAAAAGCACATGCTTCATTCGGGAGTTGAACCAGCGACCCCAGGATACCCACTATAACCACCGACTACAGCCCTCCATTCTACCAACTGAGCTATCAAAGAGGATGTACAGCAAAGGAAGCAGGAGATCCCTTTGAATAGCCTACAAAAAAGCCAACAAGCAGGGTCAGGAAAAATCACTCTAGACCTTTGTGTTGGCTCACTTCATCTCACATGCCAAAAGTCATGTCAAAAGTCACAAAACAAACCATCAAAATGAAAAATTACCTCTGGTCTAGAGGTCTTTTCAGTCTTGGTAGACCAAAAATTAAACATTGCATAGATAGGGCCATTGGATCTCTTTGAGCTAAACTGAGCTACAGTACAGAACTGCTAGAAAAAGCACATGCTTCNAAGCAGGAGATCCCTTTGAATAGCCTACAAAAAAGCCAACAAGCAGGGTCAGGAAAAATCACTCTAGACCTTTGTGTTGGCTCACTTCATCTCACATGCCAAAAGTCATGTCAAAAGTCACAAAACAAACCATCAAAATGAAAAATTACCTCTGGTCTAGAGGTCTTTTCAGTCTTGGTAGACCAAAAATTAAACATTGCATAGATAGGGCCATTGGATCTCTTTGAGCTAAACTGAGCTACAGTACAGAACTGCTAGAAGAAGCACATGCTTCGTGCGGGAGTTGAACCAGGGACCCCAGGATACCCACTATAACCACCAACTACAGCCCTCCACTCTACCAACTGAGCTATCCAACGGGGTGTACAACACAGAAAGCAGGAGATCCATTTGACAAGCCTACAAAAAAGCCAACAAGCAGGGTCAGGGAAAATCACTGTACCTTTGTGGTGGCTCACTTCATCTCACATGCCAAAAGTTTCTCAAAAGTCACAAAACACAACGTTAANGATAGGGCCATTGGATCTCTTTGAGCTAAACTGAGCTACAGTACAGAACTGCTAGAAGAAGCACATGCTTCGTGCGGGAGTTGAACCAGGGACCCCAGGATACCCACTATAACCACCAACTACAGCCCTCCACTCTACCAACTGAGCTATCCAACGGGGTGTACAACACAGAAAGCAGGAGATCCATTTGACAAGCCTACAAAAAAGCCAACAAGCAGGGTCAGGGAAAATCACTGTACCTTTGTGGTGGCTCACTTCATCTCACATGCCAAAAGTTTCTCAAAAGTCACAAAACACAACATTAAGAAGGAAAAATGACCTCTGGTCTTGAGGTCTTGAGGTCTTTTCAGTCTTGGTAGACCAAAAATTAAACATTGCATAGATAGTGCCATTGGATCTCTTTGAGCTAAACTGAGCTACAGTACAGAACTGCAAGAAAAAGCACATGCTTCGTGCTGGAGTTGAACCAGCGACCCCAGGATACCCTCTATAACCACCGACTACAGCCCTCCACTCTACCAACTGAGCTATCCAAGGGGGTGTACAGCACAGAAAGCAGGAGATCCATTTGACAAGCCTAAAAAAAAGCCAACAAGCAGAGTAAGGGAAAATCACTCTAGACCTTTGTGTTGGCTCACTTCATCTCACATGCCAAAAGTTTCTCAAAAGTCACAAAACACAACGTTAAAAGGAAAAATGACCTCTGGTCTTGAGGTCTTTTCAGTCTTGGTAGACCAAAAATTAAACATTGCATGGATAGGGCCATTGGATTTCTTTGACCTAAGCTGAGCTACAGTACAGAACTGCTAGAAAAAGCACATGCTTCGTGCGGGAGTTGAACAAGCAACCCCAGGATACCCTCTATAACCACCGACTACAGCCCTCCACTCTACCAACTGAGCTATCCAACGGGGTGTACAGTACAGAAAGCAGGAGATCCCTTTGACAAGCCTACAAAAAAGCCAACAAGCAGAGTCAGGGAAAATCACTCTAGACCTTTGTGTTGGCTCACTTCATCTCACATGCCAAAAGTTTCTCAAAAGTCACAAAACACAACGTTAAAAGGAAAAATGACCTCTGGTCTTGAGGTCTTTTCAGTCTTGGTGGACCAAAAATTAAACATTGCATAGATAGGGCCATTGGATTTCTTTGGTCTAAGCTGAGCTACAGTACAGAACTGCTAGAAAAAGCACATGCTTCGTGCGGGAGTTGAACCAGCAACCCCAGGATACCCTCTATAACCACCGACTACAGCCCTCCACTCTACCAACTGAGCTATCCAACGGGGTGTACAGCACAGAAAGCAGGAGATCCATTTGACAAGCCTACAAAAAAGCCAACAAGCAGGGTCAGGGAAAATCACTGTACATTTGTGTTGGCTCACTTCATCTCACATGCCAACAGTTTCAAAACAAAAAAGCCAACAAGCAGGGTCAGGGAAAATCACTCTAGACCTTTGTGTTGGCTCACTTTATCTCACATGCCAAAAGTCTTCTCAAAAGTTACAAAACACACCTTCAAAATGAGAAATGACCTCTGGTCTAGAGGTCTTTTCAGTCTTGGTACACCAAAAATTAAACATTTCATAGATAGGTCCATTGGATTTCTTTGACCTTAGCTGAGTTACAGTACAGAACTGCTAGAAAAAGCACATGCTTCATGCGGGAGTTGAACCAGCAACCCCAGGATACCCTCTATAACCACCGACTTCAGCCCTCCACTCTACCAACTGAGCTATCCAACGGGGTGTACAGCACAGAAAGCTGGAGATCCCTTCGACAAGCCTACAAAAAAGCCAACAAGCAGGTTCAGGGAAAATCACTGTACCTTTGTGTTGGCTCACTTCATCTCACATGCCAAAAGTTTCTCAAAAGTCACAAAACACAACTTCAAAAGGAAAAATGACCTTTGGTCTAGAGGTCTTTTCAGTCTTGGTAGACCAAAAATTAAACATTGCATAGTGGGGCCATTGGATCTCTTTGAGCTAAACTGAGTTACAGTACAGAACTGCTAGAAGAAGCACATGCTTCGTGCGGGAGTTGAACCAGCGACCCCAGGATACCCTCTATAACCACCAACTACACCCCTACACTCTACCAACTGAGCTATCCAACGGGGTGTACAGCACAGAAAGCAGGAGATCCCTTTGAGAAGCCTACAAAAAAGCCAACAAGCAGGGTCAGGGAAAATCACTGTACCTTTGTGTTGGCTCACTTTATCTCACATGCCAAAAGTTTCTCAAAAGTCACAAAACACAACGTTAAAAGGAACAATGACCTCTTGTCTAGAGGTCTTTTCAGTCTTGGTAGACCAAAAATTTAACATTGCATAGATAGGGCCATTGGATCTCTTTGAGCTAAACTGAGCTACAGTAGAGAACTGCTAGAAGAAGCACATGCTTCGTGCGGGAGTTGAACCAGCGACCCCAGGATACCCTCTATAACCACCGACTAAAGCCCTACACTCTACCAACTGAGCTATCCAACGGGGTGTACAGCACAGAAAGCAGGAGATCCATTTGACAATCCTGCAAAAAAGCCAACAAGCAGGGTCAGGGAAAATCACTCTAGACCTTTGTGTTGGCTCACTTCATCTCACATGCCAAAAGTCTTCTCAAAAGTTACAAAACACACCTTCAAAATGAAAAATGACCTCTGGTCTAGAGGTCTTTTCAGTCTTGGTAGACCAAAAATAAAACATTGCATGGACAGGGCCATTGGATCTCTTTGAGCTAAACTGAGCTACAGTACAGAACTGCTAGAAAAAGCACATGCTTCATTCGGGAGTTGAACCAGCGACCCCAGGATACCCACTATAACCACCGACTACAGCCCTCCATTCTACCAACTGAGCTATCAAAGAGGATGTACAGCACAGGAAGCAGGAGATCCCTTTGAATAGCCTACAAAAAAGCCAACAAGCAGGGTCAGGAAAAATCACTCTAGACCTTTGTGTTGGCTCACTTCATCTCACATGCCAAAAGTCATGTCAAAAGTCACAAAACAAACCATCAAAATGAAAAATTACCTCTGGTCTAGAGGTCTTTTCAGTCTTGGTAGACCAAAAATTAAACATTGCATAGATAGGGCCATTGGATCTCTTTGAGCTAAACTGAGCTACAGTACAGAACTGCTAGAAGAAGCACATGCTTCGTGCGGGAGTTGAACCAGGGACCCCAGGATACCCACTATAACCACCAACTACAGCCCTCCACTCTACCAACTGAGCTATCCAACGGGGTGTACAACACAGAAAGCAGGAGATCCATTTGACAAGCCTACAAAAAAGCCAACAAGCAGGGTCAGGGAAAATCACTGTACCTTTGTGGTGGCTCACTTCATCTCACATGCCAAAAGTTTCTCAAAAGTCACAAAACACAACGTTAAGAAGGAAAAATGACCTCTGGTCTTGAGGTCTTTTCGGTCTTAGTAGACCAAAAATTAAACATTGCATAGATAGGGCCATTGGATCTCTTTGAGCTAAACTGAGCTACAGTACAGAACTGCTAGAAAAAGCACATGCTTCGTGCGGGAGTTGAACCAGTGACCCCAGGATACACTCTATAACCACCAACTACAGCCCTCCACTCTACCAACTGAGCTATCCAACGGGGTGTACAGTACAAAGCAGGAGATCCCTTTGACAAGCCTGCAAAAAAGCCAACAAGCAGGGTCAGGGAAAATCACTCTAGACCTTTGTGTTGGCTCACTTTATCTCACATGCCAAAAGTCGTGTCAAAAGTCACAAAACAAACCCTCAAAATGAAAAATGACCTCTGGTCTAGAGGTCTTTTCAGTCTTGGTAGACCAAAAATTAAACATTGCATGGAAAGGTCCATTGGATTTCTTTGACCTAAGCTGAGCTACAGTACAGAACTGCTAGAAAAAGCACATGCTTCGTGCGGGAGTTGACCCGGCAACCCCAGGATACCCTCTATACCCACCGACTACTTCCTCCACTCTACCAACCGAGCTATCCAACGGGGTGTACAGCACAGAAAGCAGGAGATCCTTTTGACAAGCCTACAAAAAAGCCAACAAGCAGGGTCAGGGAAAATCACTGTACCTTTGTGTTGGCTCACTTCATCTCACATGCCAAAAGTTTCTCAAAAGTCACAAAACACAACGTTAAAAGGAAAAATGACCTCTGGTCTAGAGGTCTTTTCAGTCTTGGTAGACCAAAAATTAAACATCCATAGATAGGGCCATTGGATCTCTTTGAGCTAAACTGAGCTACAGTACAGAACTGCTAGAAAAAGCACATGCTTCGTGCGGGAGTTGAACCAGCGACCCCAGGATACCCTCTATAACCACCAACTACACCCCTACACTCTACCAACTGAGCTATCCGATGGGGTGTACAGCACAGAAAGCAGGAGATCCCTTTGAGAAGCCTACAAAAAAGCCAACAAGCAGGGTCAGGGAAAATCACTATACCTTTGTGTTGGCTCACTTCATCTCACATGCCAAAAGTTTCTCAAAAGTCACAAAACACAACGTTAAAAGGAACAATGACCTCTTGTCTAGAGGTCTTTTCAGTCTTGGTAGACCAAAAATTAAACATTGCATAGATAGGGCCATTGGATCTCTTTGAGCTAAACTGAGTTACAGTACAGAACTGCTAGAAGAAGCACATGCTTCGTGCGGGAGTTGAACCAGCGACCCCAGGATACCCTCTATAACCACCAACTACAGCCCTCCACTCTACCAACTGAGCTATCCGACGGGGTGTACAGCACAGAAAGCAGGAGATCCTATTGACAAGCCTACAAAAAAGCCAACAAGCAGGGTCAGGGAAAATCACTGTACCTTTGTGTTGGCTCACTTCATCTCACATGCCAAAAGTTTCTCAAAAGTCACAAAACACAACGTTCAAAGGAAAAATGACCTCTGGTCTTGAGGTCTTTTCTGTCTTAGTAGACCAAATATTAAACATTGCATAGATAGGGCCATTGGATCTCTTTGAGCTAAACTGAGCTACAGTACAGAACTGCTAGAAAAAGCACATGCTTCGTGCGGGAGTTGAACCAGTGACCCCAGGATACACTCTATAACCACCAACTACAGCCCTCCACTCTACCAACTGAGCTATCCAACGGGGTGTACAGTACAAAGCAGGAGATCCTTTTGACAAGCCTGCAAAAAAGCCAACAAGCAGGGTCAGGGAAAATCACTCTAGACCTTTGTGTTGGCTCACTTTATCTCACATGCCAAAAGTCATGTCAAAAGTCACAAAACAAACCCTCAAAATGAAAAATGACCTCTGGTATAGAGGTCTTTTCAGTCTTGGTAGACCAAAAATTAAACATTGCATGGAAAGGTCCATTGGATTTCTTTGACCTAAGCTGAGCTACAGTACAGAACTGCTAGAAAAAGCACATGCTTCGTGCTGGAGTTGACCCGGCAACCCCAGGATACCCTCTATAACCACCGACTACAGCCCTCCACTCTACCAACTGAGCTATCCAAGGGGGTGTACAGCACAGAAAGCAGGAGATCCCTTTGACAAGCCTACAAAAAAGCCAACAAGCAGGGTCAGGGAAAATCACTGTACCTTTGTGTTGGCTCACTTCATCTCACATGCCAAAAGTTTCTCAAAAGTCACAAAACACAACGTTAAGAAGGAAAAATTACCTCTGGTCTTGAGGTCTTGAGGTCTTTTCAGTCTTGGTAGACCAAAAATTAAACATTGCATAGATAGTGCCATTGGATCTATTTGAGCTAAACTGAGCTACGGTACAGAACTGCAAGAAAAACCACATGCTTCGTGCGGGAGTTGAACCAGCAACCCCAGGATACCCGCTATAAACACCGACTACACCCCTACACTCTACCAACTGAGCTATCTAACGGGGTGTACAGCACAGAAAGCAGGAGATCCTTTTGACAAGCCTATAAAGAAGCCAACAAGCAGGGTCAGAAAAAATGACTGTACCTTTGTGTTGGCTCACTTTATCTCACATGCCAAAAATCTTCTCAAAAGTCACAAAACACACCTTCAAAATGAAAAATTACCTCTGGTCTAGAGGTCTTTTCAGTCTTGGTAGACCAAATATTAAACATTGCATAGATAGGGCCATTGGATTTCTTTGAGCTAAACTGAGCTGCAGTACAGAACTGCTAGAAAAAGCACATGCTTCGTGCGGGAGTTGAACCAGCGACCCCAGGATACCCTCTATAACCACCAACTACAGCCCTCCACTCTACCAACTGAGCTATCAAATGGGGTATACAGCAAAGAAAGCAGGAGATCCCTTTGACAAGCCTGCAAAAAAGCCAACAAGCAGGGTCAGGGAAAATCACTGTACCTTTGTGTTGGCTCACTTCATCTCACATGCCAAAAGTCTTCTCAAAAGTTCCAAAACACACCTTCAAAATGAAAAATTACCTCTGGTTTAGAGGTCTTTTCAGTCTTGGTAGACCAAAAATTAAACATTGCCTAAATAGGGCCATTGGATCACTTTGAGCTAAACTGAGCTACAGTACAGAACTGCTAGAAGAAGCACATGCTTCGTGCGGGAGTTGAACCAGCGACCCCAGGATACCCGCTTTCACCACCAACTACAGCCCTCCACTCTACCAACTGAGCTATCCAACGGGGTGTACAGCACAGAATGCAGGAGATCCCTTTGACAAGCCTACAAAAAAGCCAACAAGCAGGGTCAGGGAAAATCACTGTACCTTTGTGTTGGCTCACTTCATCTCACATGCCAAAAGTTTTCTCAAAAGTCACAAAACACACCTTTAAGAAGGAAAAATTACCTCTGGTCTAGAGGTCTTTTCAGTCTTGGTAGACCAAAAATTAAACATTGCATAGATAGGTCCATTGGATTTCTTTGACCTATGCTGAGCTGCAGTACAGAACTGCTAGAAAAAGCACATGCTTTGTGTGGGAGTTTAACCAGCGACCCCAGGATACCCTCTATAACCACCGACTACAGCCCTCCACTCTACCAACTGAGCTATCCAACGGGGTGTACAGCACAGAAAGCAGGAGATCCCTTTGACAAGCCTACAAAAAAGCCAACAAGCAGGGTCAGGGAAAATCACTGTACCTTTGTGTTGGCTCACTTCATCTCACATGCCAAAAGTTTCTCAAAAGTTACAAAACACAACGTTTAGAAGAAAAAATTAACTCTGGTCTAAAGGTCTTTTCAGTCTTGGTAGACCAAAAATTGAACATTGCATAGATAGGGCCATGGATCTCTTTGAGCTAAACTGAGCTACAGTACAGAACTGCTAGAAGAAGCACATGCTTCGTGCGGGAGTTGAACCAGCGACCCCAGGATACCCGCTATAACCACCGACTACAGCCCTCCACTCTACCAACTGAGCTATCCAACGGGGTGTACAGCAAAGAAAGCAGGAGATCCATTTGACAAGCCTACAAAAAAGCCAACAAACAGGGTCAGGGAAAATCACTCTAGACCTTTGTGTTGGCTCACTTCATCTCACATGCCAAAAGTCTTCACAAAAGTCACAAAACACAACTTTAAGAAGGAAAAATTACCTCTGGTCTAGAGATCTTTTCAGTCTTGGTAGACCAAAAATTAAACATTGCATAGATAGGGCCATTGGATCTCTTTGAGCTATACTGAGCTACAGTACAGAACTGCTAGAAAAAGCACATGCTTCATGCGGGAGTTGAACCAGCGACCCCAGGATACCCGCTTTCACCACCAACTACAGCCCTCCACTCTAGCAACTGAGCTATCCAACAGGGTGTACAGCACAGAAAGCAGGAGATCCCTTTGACAAGCCTACAAAAAAGCCAACAAGAAGGTTAAGGGAAAATCACTGTACCTTTGTGTTGGCTCACTTTATCTCACATGCCAAAAGTCTTCTCAAAAGTCACAAAACACACCTTCAAAATGAAAAATTACCTCTGGTCTAGAGGTCTTTTCAGTCTTGGTAGACCAAAAATTAAACATTGCATAGATAGGGCCATTGGATTTCTTTGACCTAAGCTGAGCTGCAGTACAGAACTGCTAGAAAAAGCACATGCTTCGTGCAGGAGTTGAACCAGCGACCTCAGGATACCCTCTATAACCACCGACTACAGCCCTCCACTCTACCAACTGAGCTATCCAAGGGAGTGTACAGCAAAGAAAGCAGGAGATCCCTTTGACAAGCCTACAAAAACGCCAACAAGCAGGGTCAGGGAAAATCACTGTACCTTTGTGTTGGCTCACTTCATCTCACATGCCAAAAGTTT